>JADLZK010011723.1:0-50416 GCA_015847255.1 Hyparrhenia diplandra | reverse complement strand
CATAGTCCATCAATGTTACGAACGGCAAACGGTATCAGACGCAGGCACGCAACAACATGCAAGCAACTGCAAGCAGCAACATGCAAGCAAGAGGACGCAAGCAGAAGACGGAGGCTTTAGCAAGCAGGCACAGCGAGAATTGCGCGACGGAGGCAGAGCAAGCAGGCACAGCGATAATTGCGCGGGACGTGCTGTTGTGGGCCGAGGTGGAAGCGGGCCCGGGCGTCCGGACGCGAGTTGCGCGCCGGACGTCCGAGCGCTATGCGCCCAGGCCTTGATGTCGGTAAAAAAACAAAAAAAAAAAAAAAAAACAAATCCTCCGGTGATCCTTGCCGCGCCACCGGTCCATCCGTGAGTCTCCGCCGCCGCCGCCGCCGCCGCCACCACCGAGCGGCCCCGACGAGGATGCGGGAACCGGCGCTCGCCTCTCCTCTCCGTGGAGTTCGCTGCCAGCTCGCCCTCTCCCCGCGGATGTCGGGGCATGCGTCGCCCTCACCCTTGCGCCCCCGAGGCCGCGACGCCGCGCGGGGTGCTCCCTTTCGCCTCGCCCCCGACGCCGACACCGCGAGCACCGAGCGGCCCTACGAGGACGCGGACACGGGAAACGGCGCCCGCCTCTCCGACCGCCTCCTCCAGTTCCTGTGGCGGCGATGGCTGCAGGTATAGCGGCATGGGCCCCGCCCTACTTGACGGCAGCAACCCGGGCTGCCAAGCCTCCTGACACCAACCACCAGCGCCAGACCAAGTTCCCGCATGCAATCGTCCGTTCTGGCCATCTTTCCATGATCAAGTCTGATTGAATCAAGTCTTGTTTTTGGAGAATCGTAGGTAATCCTGGTGTACCAATTTATTTCTGGAAGGCAGGGCCATTTTCTAATTGCATATGATGATCTAATGCGACTGCACATATGTAGGTGAAAACCTAGGTTTTTTGCACCTGCATTTCTATAGAGCAAAAAAAAAAACCCCAAGGTCTATGTACTACATACTGGCCATACTAGGCTACGGGCTAATATTGATTAGACAATGCCTACTGAATCAGACAATGCCGAATTCAGATGCGGTAGGTTCTGGTTAAAATTTCCATTTTATGCCAAGGCTGCCCAAAAAGGTGTCAGTGAGTGTTTTGTTTGTATTTCATTCAGCTTGTTGATTTTGTGGTTCTCTAGATGACACGATCATTTTCCTTTCATTTCAGCTTGTTGATTTGACGCTTCTTTACATTTGTATTTTTCTTTACCTCATATTTAGGTGAGCATGGAATTTGTAATGTTTATTTCTCCAAGCAGTCATGCTGTGATACTCTATGAATCCTGATATTTCCATGTTTGTAGAAAATGTATTCAAGCTAAAGAATCAGCACAGGCTGATCATTATAATGTTGAGAAAAAATATATGGCACTAAGTTTGTATTTCTGGAAACCACTTGCTGATTCCTCCCCCTAAAGTTGACTTCAAAGTCTGCAGGGTTCAATAGACACTGCGATGATGGAGCTTGGTATCAAGGTGTCAAATCCTGATGATGCAATAGTTCAATTTTTGTAGGAAATAAGCTTTGAATGATGATTGGCTTCCATTGTCAACCCGTGGTGATAAGAGTCAAGTAGAACTGAAATTGAATCCTTTCTGAATTTAAGTCTGGGAAAAAATTCACTAAGGCGACCACTAAAAGTTTCAATCTAAGACCGGGATTCTTCAAGAAGCGGCTTCCATTCGTGCACAGTGGCGTCATAGCCAGGTATGTGCAAAATTGTCTTTTCTATACTTATGGCAAGCAAATGAAAGCACCACTCAATGTAATGCGTATAAATCTTGGAACGATAACACTTAACTTGACTTAGATGCTGTTGGACAGTCCTTTACATGTTTCTTGGTGAAAACAAACCAAATTTTACTCTTACACATTTCACTAGCTGATAATAAGGTATATTAGAAAGTACATTTCTAAAATTTGTTGGATATTTTCCATTGGCAGTATTTGTTTTCTTATTTTGGTTCTCACCTCAGCCTGTAATTCCACTTTTATCAAAAGTTTGTATTTCTGGAAACCACCCGCCCCCCCCTAGTTGACTTCAAAGTCTGCAGGGTTCAATAGACACTGCGATGATGGAGCTTGGTATCAAGGTGTCAAATCTGATGATCCTGAACCAAATATCAATCTATATGTTGAAGATCAAGCCCTCCAGCAATGCAGCTTGTATCTGAATTTGATGATACTTTGTGAGGAGGCAGTTGCTGCTATTTGGTTCTGACAATGACCTCCCTTTGCCATATAGAGGTCACCCGCAGTCCAACGCAACAGTGTCAGTGTTCTCTAATCTACCTGAGGGGCCTGCAAGGAGCTTTGCCAATATCAGCAGAAATGGATTTTCCAAAAAAACAAACTGTACCACATGGTGCACTTGGTATTCCTTGTTACGTGCAGTTCACCTCTTCTATTCAAAGATATGTTGATCTGCTAGCTCCTTATCAGGTAAATATGCTTATAAATCAGGAAAGGTTTTATAGCATGCAAGAAATTTGGAAACTGTGCATTTTTTATTCTCCAGCTTTCTGATAGTGTCATCAAATTCATTATTTAATCATTGTACCTTGATCCAAAGAATATTCAGCTGGCGATCTAGAAGGAATGACATTTATTGTGAGTATGCATGTTAAGGTAGCTAGGAGGCTTCATAGCAACAGCTTGCGGTACTGGCTGTTGGAATACTTGAGGCCACAACCAAAGGGGAGGAAGTACATAGCACTGATTCTGAAGTTTTTCAAGGATCGTATGGGAGCTCTGCTTTAGGTGGAGGTGAACTGACATTCTCCTTAAGTTTTTTTACTTGCTGTTTCAGGTTTTCATATATTAAACTATTGAGTGGTGTCACCAATAAAGTATTTGGAGCAGTATATGCTCCAAGTAACCGTTGTCCTAAATTGCTTTGGGTTTACCAGTCTGGCCCCAAGTGATGCATGTCACTTCTGGTCAATTTCTGGTCTTTTCTTTAATTCCAAGAACTTTGTTGCTAACTGGTTTCTGGCAAATTTGTAGTGCGTACAAACAAAATTGATTCCTTCCTCATTTTAAATATGAACTTGTTTCTTTCTGAATGTGTTGACCAAAAACACATGCTGTGAAATATGGGGGAAAGGACATAGTTTACCTGTTAGTGATAGTCAGTTTACTGAGCTTATTGTACATAACTGAAACACTACTGACATTGTTTAATTCATAGTTTTTGGTAACTACTTAAGCAAGTAATTCTAGCCATACTTATTGAAACTGGCTAAAAAGAAGATAAGCAAATGACACCCTTTTCCCATTAAAACCAATAATGAAGATAGCCAATTAGAGTAGTAAAGATCCAACCTATGGATGGTCAGTGGGGGAGGAGGTTAGTTAACCTCATCCAGTCGGAGTCCTAGGATTACCTTGGATGCTCCTGAGTTCCAGAGCTTGTGGACAGTTCTAGGAAAACTATAGATTTTACTTGCAGCAATGGTTAACCGAGCTATTATTTCTGCTGGTTGTATCGTGAATCAGAGTGAATAGTTGTAGCATGTCTCTGTTTTCCATTTTGCCCTCATGAGTATCGTTCTTCCAATGCTAATAGCTAATGCCACTTGTTGTGATGCAAGTTACAATGACAATTTCACGTGGGAAAGTTGGGAGATGAAGTTAGTGTTGCTGTGGAATCAGCTCATCCACATGATGATATGTTATCAGTCAGAGAGGTTGTAGACGGCACCGGAGATTCCGAGTAAATGCATGTGACAATATCTTGTCGCGCAGAGTGGTTATAGAGGACACAATGGAAACTGAGGAAATGCATGTGAAACTCGGTTTTTTGTTCCTCGCCAGTTACTGATGTTCATTTTTATGGCAGTGGTATGGGCGATTTGTTGCCATGGAAAATGCCTGCTGATTTCTCACCGAGACCATGTCCTACTCTTTGGTAAGTTAGTGACATTGCGTAGCATGGCTACAAATATCACTAGGCAGCCTCCAGGTGTAACATTATTTATGTTACATAAAGTAGTAATATCGTAGTGCATTAGTGATTAGTGCAAAAATTGCCCTGGTCCGAGGTTGTTTGCTGTAATTTATGGTACCATTGTGCCTGGCAATGCCTGGCAATGACTGATCTCAACTGGGGCTACGGCTGGAGCCTAGGACCATGCTGATATTATTTTGTTGTCGTTATACACCCTCTGTAATACACCAAAATTTGGTGGACCTATTCATTACTCTATGTGACAAAGAAAATTGGTTTTAGACACAAATCTTAGTGAATCTGTTGTTTGCTTTAACCATAGCAATAGCGTGGGAACGCTTTCGAACTTTGCTTTTCAGAAAAATATCACTTTAACATCTGTTTTTAATTTTACATGTTAACATATCATGCGATCCTTATATTTTTAGTATAAAAGTTTAGTTACCCCCCAGCAAACGCACGGGTATGCTACTAGTATAGATCAAAAGGTGAGTTGTTATAGTGTCCATTAGTAATTATATATAGCAAAAATATGCTAGCGCTGCCCAAACCCCTCTAATAATATAGTATTAATATAAATATAGACTTCGACATTGCTACCATGTATTGAATAAGCAATATAAGGAAAAAAAAAAAAAAAAGAGATAGTAATAAGAAATTTCGCGGCACACATAAATAAGTTGGTTTTAAGTTAGGGAGACAAAAACTATTAGGTAGGCAGGTTCTGAGTGAATCATATTATGATCTTGTTGCCTTAGTTTTGTAGACTTCATTCAATCAAATCAAATGGTATGCGAGTGCTGTTAGAGACACATATCAATACCAATCAGGTGGGATCATGTTATGTTGTTAGTTGATGTATTAGCTAAAGTAATATGCTTCATTTGATCCATCAAAGATTTTTAAACTCTTTCACAGAGATCTGGACAAATGATCCGTGATTGTCCGTTGATTCATTGCCATGTTCATTCACAGGTATTGTCGTCCCTTTTGTTTCTTGGCAAACTCTTCTGCAATTGAGATGTTAGGTCTGGTTGAATGGAACTACTTCTTAAATATGCTATTCGGAGAGGATAATCCAACCTTTGACATGATATGCCATTCAGTATTTACCAGTAATCATTGCAAGAGCATTTCCTATCCGTAAAATGGTGAAACCTATCGGCGTGTCTTGAAGAATAATCTGTCGTTCACATAGAACGGAGATATGCTTGGCCACCTCATGGCAGTCATTGCACGTCCTGGTGTTCTTGATCACCCTGATGGGCACCTTGGTCACATCTGAATGGATCAACCCATAAAGTGATAGCTAGCTTCTTAGTATGGCTGAGCAGCAGCTTCTCCTTCTCTTATTCTAGAATGTTATACGCTATGCAGCTATTGTCTGGCACGTATCCTGCCTTTCCGATCTAAAAAACCAAACGAACCAGTTCTTCGTATATCTCTGTAGTATCTGGACGTGGTTTCCCCTCGACTTCAAACACATGGATACTTTGTTCAATTTGTATCGAGCTCCACCCAGGTCGAGTATTCAGTGCTCTTGCTTTCATTGCATACTTGAGGCTCTCAGCTTTTTTTTTTTTTTTTTTTGAAACTGGAGGGGCCGGAGCCCCTACAGACATTAATATATTAAAGCTTAAGAAGTTCAATTTACAGGAAGAAACAGAAAACAAGAATCGAGAAAGAGGGGGAAGAGGGGCTACAGAAGGACCTATGGAACAAAGAAAGAAACAAAAAGATAAAATTAGAACCAAAGCCTACATAAAGTTTTGAAGCCATAACAGGGAACCGCTGCTCAGAACCTTGCAAAAAACGATGCTTCAGTAGCTTAAGCTCATTACTGAAGAACAGCTTACAATCACTAGGATTCAAGCTGATGCCTTTAAAGATAAGATCATCCCTTGCTTTCCAAATTGACCAACACATTAAAATGATGGCTTCCATGAAGAACTCAGCGGCCAAGCATCCGCTGTAAAGGCGACAAAGCATCCGCCCGGAGCTACGACCATCGGCGCGGCAAAGCATCTGCGTGAGAGGGGGGCCTAAGCGGCAACAACAACCATCGGCGCGGCAAAGCATCCACGGATGGGGCCATCGCTCGGCGGCAAAAAGTATATCATTGTGAGAGGGGGCCAAGCAACAACAACCATCTACGCGGCAAAGCATCCGCGGATGGGGCCAGCCGCACTCTCGGCGACCAAGCATCTGCATGAGAGGGGCCTAAGCGACATCGGCGGCAAAGCATCCGCGGATGTAAGCCAAATTAGAAAAACTCTAAAGAGGAACCAAATAAAACATACATAATGAAAATTTAAAAAAAAAAAAAAAAAAAACAGAAAACTGTTAAAAGTAACCCTGACCATTCTCAATTGCGAATAGTTGATTTACACCAGTTAAGCACATAACTTACACCCAAACAAAAGTAGTAAAAAAAGTAAAATATGGTACAATAAGGTGTAATCTGCTCCCGGAAAAAAAAAAAAATAGAGGTACTTTGTTCAGCTAGTTTATTGGTTGGGTGATTGTTATTGTTTCAACAGTGTTCTCTGAGAGAAATAATCTGAAAAAAGACTTAAAAACAAGTGGCGATATGTTTATCTTATCTTAAATGAATAATACACGCATAAATGGAGTTGTGACGGCCTCAGCATGTCCCTAGCGGCTAGCACATCAATCCACCTGCAACAGGCATCGCATGCACTGCAGGCTGCAGCTGAACCAAGCGCCGGTCCTTCGTCCTTCCCAGCGAGGCAACGACGCAACGACGCCGCGCCGGCCCCACCACCGGGTCCTTGCGGCCAGTGGCCACTGGCCGGGCCTCACCGCAAGCACGCCACCACCTCGTCTTGGGAATCAAATCTCCGACGGCCAATCGAGCGCCACATCAAACAGTAACACCCGAGCGCTATTTCAGCAAAAAGAAATGAAATGCCAACTATATAGAACTAATGGTAAAACTTTGGTACCACAAACGAAAAAAAGGATACTATGTATGGAATCATTAACATGCAAAATGGGAGGTTAGAACAATTACTCCTGCTAGCTACTGACAACACACACGCTTACTCATAAAAAATTGAATTCAGAGTAGGGTAAAAAAAAACACTAGTACGTATGTATAGATAAGAATATGTTGCCAAGTTACATATTATAAGGCCCCGTTTGGAACACGGGAACAATGTAGGAATTTCACGGGTACAGGAATGGTAGGAAAGGAAATGAGATCGGTCGTTTGGAACAAAGGGACGTAACCTGCCATTCTAGAGGAAAGGGTTCCAACCATGCACAAAACACAGGATCCAAAAATCCACTCCGACCCAAGGGAACGGAGGGAACGCTCGGCCGCTCGCTCTCTCGACTCTCTGCGCCACTCCTTATCTCCCTCCCGCCACCACCTTTCACCCTCCCGCCATGGCCTAAACCCTAGCCATATAGGAGCACGGACGCGCTCGCCGCCCTCCAGCTCGCACAGATGACGAATCCGAGACTTCAAAGTGCATCTGGTGGACAAAAACCAACTGCACCCCTTCTGTCTGGAGCACCAGAGCAAGGTCTTGGTGTTCCTCAGTCTGGAGGGGATGGCGAAATCTCACAAGAAAGAGGTAATCAATTTGATGACCCAGTAACCCCTTGCTGCAATTTCTTCTGTGCTTTCTGGTTGGGATCTTGCTCTTAGGTGAAGTACTAGATTAGATCTGAAAATACTGATGTATTTTATTTTCCCGATTCAAGATTGCATCTTCTTCATCCCGTTCATAGGTGGAGTAGTAGTTTGATTCCTGATTTATTTTATTTTCCCCATTCAAGATTGCATCCGCTTCATCTCGTTCATAGGTACTAGTCTGATTCTTGATTTATTTTATTTTCCCCATTCAAGGAGTACTAGTCTGATTCGTCATCTATTTTATTTTCCCCATTCAAGGAGTACTAGTCTGCTTCATCTCGCTCATAGGTGGAGTACTAGTCTGATTCATCTTTCCCAAGTATTATTTTCATACTGAATTCTTTTGTATCTAAAATAATGTTAGGCACCACAAGAACTGTTAGTAGAGCAAACTGGAACCATCAGAGAATCCTTTATCTTATTGGCCTTTTAAAACAACACGATTTACCAAGATTTCGGACAAACAATGCATGGAGCAAGGAAGCATGGACTAGTATGGTTGGTCAGTTCAATTCAAGGTTTTCTTTAACATTCAGCGTGGCTCAAGTAAAACAAGAGGAACAAGATTTGAAGAAGGATTTTCGAGTTGTAAAGGATTTGCAAGAAGAGAGTGGCTTTGGCTGGGATTCTAGTAGAATGATGGTGACTGCACCAGAAAGTGTTTGGATGGGATTGGGAGAACGTCGAAACAAAGACACTCTTCTTCAATGGCGTGATAAATCATTTCCATACTTTGATGATCTGTTTGCTTTATATGATGATGGTGAGTTTCAGTTCATGAATCTAACTTCCTATATTTCATTAAATATTGTTCCACCTATACTTATTAATATTTTGCACAGGTCGTTATGCTGAAGGAAGGAGTTGTCATGGAATGGATCATTATGCAAATAAGAGAAAGCAACGTTCAGAAGTTATTGCAGCACATTCACCTCCGAGACATGTTCCTGATGCTACAGCGACCCTGCATTTTGATGTTGAGGGGCCAAGAGATGATACTAATTGGTTTGGCAGTGATGAATTTAGTCCTCTCGAAATCTAGTTAATGATGAACGTAATTTTAGTGCCTCCCCACAAGGAACCCAGCCACGAGATTCTACAAATCTAGAGACACTTGCCCCAGAACAGTTTCTAGAAACTCAACGTCACACTTCCCGACCATTTAGTTCAACTCCAGAAATGGTTGCTGGTAAAAGAGGGAAAAAAACAGAAAACCAATCGTACTGCAGTGACTAATGATTTCCAGGAGAGGTACTTGCTCCTCAAAGAAAAAGAAATTGAGCGATTTGAACTTCTCTATCGCTGACTTGCTCTTCTTTCTGGTCTTGAAATGTAATCAGCCCACATCCTCCTTGCTATTTCATCTCTCATATCATTCCCAGCTTGGCGTAAATTGTTAAATATTGGGACATCATTATTGTATTGGGTGTCTCCTTCTGGTACATCTTGCATGTTACGTTGATTGATGTCTTCGGTAGCACCATGCGCCAATGACATATCTCCATTGTATAGCCGTATAAAATTATGAGTTACACAACAGGCTACAGAGATGTCAATTTGTGGGCCAATATCATACAATGTTGCAGCCTTTAGTATGGGGTACCTCATTTTCAATATGCCAATAATTCTCTCTACATGATTTCGGAGTTGAGCATGTCGTAGATTGAATAATTCCTTGTAATTTTTGGTTTTTGTCCAGCCCTGCCCTGTTCTTTTAAATGGTACCTAGTTCCTCGATATGGAGCAATAAATTCTGGTGTCTTAGCATAGCCTGCATCTACTAGATAGAATTTACCAGGAGGGACACTAAATCCATGGTTAAGTGCATCCTGGAGAACTCTTGCATCAGAAGCAGACCCCTCCCAACCAGCATGCACACGCACAAACTTTAGATCAAAGTCACATGCCACCATCATGTTTTGTGATAGACCTTGTTTTCTATTTCTATATAGTTCTTGCTGTCCGAGAGGAATAGTCATAGGAATGTAAGTACCATCAATGGCACCAATGCATGTATTAGTATATGCTTATTAATACTAAAACCACAAATAAACTTAATTTTGCTTTGATGTACCAAAAAGTACATTACCTGGATGTATGGAGCAAATTTAGGTTGTCTTAAGATCCGGTGTGGGTGCAGAGAAGGTAGCTGTATGTAGTTGCATGTGAGTTGTGTAAGTGCGTTCAGCACTGATTCAAAATGGCGACAAATTGTTTCTCCGCTATGTTGAAATTGATCCTGCAATGTTCTATTGCTTGCATTTTTTGATATGGCATAAAGGAATATGCCCAACTGTTCTTCTACAGATACATACCTTGAATCAACAAGAAGGTTATTTTCACACAATCTTTGAACAAGAGCTTGAAAATTCCACAGATACATACCTTGCATCAACAAGAAGGTTATTTTCACGCAATCTTTGAACAAGATCTTGAAAAATCTCTCTTTCCATATGGAAACGCCTTCTGCATACGGCCTCATGCCCTGTTAGAGTTTCATGAATGAATGTGGCTCCGTTTCGGATAGAATTGTGTATAACTCTCTTTTTTCGGATGATTGGGATGAGGTCCCTTCTTCTAGTGTTGGGTGGATGAAAAAAAGGAATTCATCTTCATTTTGTGATCGTCGGCGATAGTTTGGATCCATAGAAAGAAAAACACCTCCTATGATTACAAGGTATGAGAGATGTGTGGCTATATGCAAGTGTGTACAGAATGAACACACGTACGTGTGCTTGTGTGACTACTTTGCTAGTCTGGACAGGAAGCAAGTAAGCAAGCACAATGGCTAGATAGTGTAAAGAATGAGCACGTCCGTGTGTACTACTTATAGCAACGAGAAGCCAGCAACGACTAGAATGTATGAGCAGTTTCTGCCAAGCACAACGGCTGCATGAGCAATTTCAGACGAGCCAAGCACAATGGCTACATGAGCAGTTTCAGACCAGCCAAGCACAACAGCTACTTTGTTCATTGGAAACTGTGAAGATTCAAATTTATTTCCTGCAATCCAAACAGTCCAAATTTTCCATTCCTATGGTTTTCAATCCTGTAGTTTTCTACCTTTTGCTTTCCTGTGTTCCTGCGATTCCTACCATTCCTCTGTTTTGCATTACTGTGTTCCAAACGGGGCCGAAATAAATAAGTCCAAGACGTGGCCGTGCATTTGGGCGACCACTACCTTTTGCTACTCGTTCCTACTCCGTATGTTGCACTAGTGGTGTGCTGGTTGAAGTGAAGAAACTGAAAAACTTGATGGGCATGAGCTCAAAGGAGCACGGCGGCAACTTCAAGAAGGCATGCGGCAGCAGGCTCTCATGGAACACCAGGAAGGACGGAGTGGATCTGCAATGGAATTCCCCGCGCACCCTCTTCTGTTGGAGATCGCATAAGAGGACCACAGGGAACGTGTCGTGCCCGATGAGGATGCAGCAGCTGTCGACAGAGATTGCCCGGCTCATCACAGGAAACGTCCCGTTGTCACAGAAGGACATCGGCGGCGGGGTGACCTCCATCCGGTGGCGCAGCGTCCAGCTAGTCTCCGCCGTGCCATGGTCCAGCTGCAGAACCCAGACGTCGAGGCACGCCCCCGCCACACCCGGCATTATGGCCGCGGCGCAAAGCGATCCGTCTAGCTCCAGCAGTGCTCCCGCAGCGACACCAGGGGCCGTGCCATGAGGCGGAAGGTCTCCGAAACCGTGTCGAACGCCAGCATCTTGCTGGTGCGGTCGGCCTCAGGGTGCTTGCAGAACCAGTAGAGGACGTCGGCGTGAGCCACGGGATCCTCGTACCCGCGGATGATGGGGGTGCCCTCGGGAGCGCGACACAGCCGGCGAGGCCTGGTGCCGCCGCCGGCGAGGACGTAGTAGCGGTCGGCGGGTGGGCCGGGGCGACGCCACGACCAGGGCTCTGGTGATTCGTCTCCGTGGCACAGGAGGCGGTACTCGCCGGAGGGCCTGTGCAAGTAGAAGCCGCACGGGTACGCGGTGAAGCAGTGCTCAGGGACTAGCGCCGGCAGCTCTGTCCACTGCCTCGTCATAGGGTTGCAGACGATGTAAGAAAGGACCATGCGGTGGGCCTGGTCCCGGCGCTTGTCCTGGAACACGATCAGTCCGTCGAGAGAGTAGAGCAGCGGCCTGGGCCAGTGGAAGTGCAGCGCAGACGCGTCGCAGAGGAAGCCGCCGCCGCGGCGGCGTCCCGTCACCGCCGCGGCCGGGTTGAGGAACGACGAGAGAGGGATGGTGCTCACCGTAGAGGAGGACGGCGTGATGAGGATCATCTCGCGCTGGCGGCGGGCCGAGTGAGCGGCGAGGAAGGACTGGTCCGTGGTGATGCGGCGCCAGCGCTTGCAGACGGCACGGCAGCGGAGCACGGACTCCGGCGGCAGCCGCACAAGGATCTCCACGACTGCGTCGTCGCAAAGACCTCCACATGCGGATGCGGCTGACGTCTCATCCTCCATTGTCTCTCTCTTGGCCGCCGCCCCGATCGATATCCTGCCGATCTAGATCCAGCGCGGCTATGCTGGAAATAAGTACGTACTTATCATATATATAAATATATGTCACGTAGGCCTCGGACGGATCCCTACTAGGAGACGAATTAAGGCGGTAATTTAATCTGCTCGGAGACGGAAGTGGGTTTAGCCTCTAAAGGCCGCCGCTGTGTAACTGTGTTGGTCGCTGGCTCGCTGCGGCGATGATGCGACCATCCTGGCTACTTGGGCCGGATCTCCAGTGTCCCCCGCCCCCTCTGACGCCAACATGCAAGGGCCAAGCGTGCCGGACCCACCATGCATCCAGGTTCTGCTGATTTGATTCGGTCAGCATGCCTGTTCAGCCACGACCACTCGTGGTTGTTTTTTTTTTTTTCTCTGGAATACGTAGTCTTTGTGTATTTTATATTTACTAGCATGCCGTTGCAACCGAATATATAATTTAATAATGTATCTTGTTGGTTGTGTTGCGGTGTAAAGAGACGCAACAACAGCATGCACCCAGAAGGCGATGAACTTGTTTACTCATCGCCACCGGTGCCGGTGGCGTATCCTCGTATCCTCTTTTTCTTTTGCTCCTCCCCGGTAACAATGATGTCATCGTTAGACGCCTCACCATTGGCAACCGCCTTCTGGTGTTTGTATTTCATGGCTTCTCTGTTGATCTCCTATCAAAGTCTCTTGGTCGCTGATTGTCGCCGGGATCCCCATCGCCAAGCATGGCTACCTCATTGTCATCGGCAAGCATGTCCCACACGTTTGCACCAATTTGATCCCGACGCCCACAAGTCATATAATTTGATCATTGTTTCCCATGATTTCCTCATGGTGATCACGGCGATTCGGGTTACACATTTTAAAGGCGGCGATCAACATCTTTCATAAGTCGTGACTAATATAACAAAACAAAACATAGAACATACTTGCAGCCTAAATAACAAACAAACAACAGAGCAGCTGGGCTCGCGGATATTCAATAAATGGGCCCAATAGCCTAAGTCTTGTTGATCCAAATAGGCTAGCTAGGCTCGGACCCATTTTGTTGGGCCTTGGCCTTTTGGGTCGCAGCTGCGTTTCTTTTTTTTCTCTAGGACTCTAGGGGGCGGTTTTTTTCCCAAGCACTCTAGGGGGCCGGTGGACAGAAATTTTGGTGAACAAAAATTCTATAGGTATAAATTTTGTCTCTTTCTAGAAACGTGGAAGAAAAATATGAAACCGGAAAAATAACAGTGCTAACATTAGAAGGAGAAATAGGAAATATAGATATAGAAAAAATAAAAGGAATTTGGGAGGGGACGGATGGACTCACACGCACAACTTTTTTTAGGCAAGGAAAGGAGTTTCCATGGACTACGGAGGAGCGGGCTCACGGGCACCACTTTTTTTTTTTAAAAAGAAAAGGAGCAAAATTTAAATTTTCTTGTTTTATTAGTAGACTAGCAAAACATGCCCGTGCGTTGCAACCGGAGAAAACGACCAATTTTTATAAATTAGACAACATTTTTAGTCCCTAATTCTTTTAAGTGAGCATAGGAAGTTCATGGCTATTTGTTTAGGGGTAAGTATTAAATCAACTCTGGTTACATGCATGTGAATGGAGTTTATGGCAAAGACCTTATTATTTAGTTTTTTTTTTTGTCAAATTAGACATCACACGTAATGATAGTGTACAGAAAAAAAATCGTTTACTTCAGAAGCTGAAATCAAGAGGCGACGTCATGACAACCTATAGAAAAAAATAAGAAGATAATAACGTGGCACCTCCTACTCTTGTATACCCACACGTGTGTGGATCCAGAGGCAAGTAGGTGACCTCAGCGCCCCTTCGCTAGCCCACGAGCAAGTAGACCCAGAGGTGTGGCCGAGCCGTTCGGAGTCGCCGGTGTCCATTGGTGGCCACCGGTCGGCAGCGCACACGCGCCCACCACATTGGCGAGCCTCCTCTTATCGGAGCACGTGGGGCTAGCCAGCACGCAGCGCCGTCGATCAGCGCCCTGCCGGCAATCTGAAGACGACGTGTGCGAGCGAGTAATGGTGTTCCACAGCAATTGCGGCCTCAGTGCCGCTGCACCTATCTCGATCGCACGACGGTGGCTGAAGTAGTGGTGCCCAGATCCACGTGATGGTGCCGGCAGCACCCAAATCGAGAGCAAGTTCAATAAGCTTAGTTTAAAGCCGGCCCATATCATCCGGAGACAAGCATTGCGTGAGCCAAGTGATACAACAATTGATCTTCTCCTCCGGTTAAAATATTTCTTCTTTCCTTTAAGCGGGCCCTACATACAACTATTTTTATTTGCATGTTAGCTCACCATTGGCCAGAGGCCACCGCTCCTTGCCTGCATTAACGAAGAACGGGTTGCATGGTGTAGTGGCGGGCCCGAAAGACTTGGGAATATGTGCTAGCGCTCGGCGCTGCGTCCGGCGCCAAGCAGCTCGGCGATTCAGTTTTCTCTCATCCAGCCACCTTTTCTGGATGTGGGCTTTAATGTATAAAGCCCGGAGGTGTATTATTGTACCTCGGCCGACCTGCATGGCGCCACCATGGTGGCGTGCGCTCTGCACGACATCCTAGCAACCGCGACAACTCATACCTACGGGCTGGCGTTGTGGGCGCCTTGGCCGGCGAGCACATAGGCGATGGCGCGGGCGGCCAGGAGGCACGACGATGTTCCCTCGATTTTCTCCACTGTATAGAGCCGCTGCTCAGTCCTCGCCGCGTTCGGAGCCTGGAACGCGCGCGATTCCTCGACGGCCGTCGCGTGCTGGACCTGGACGTGCTCGCCTCGACGTGACCTGCGCGCCCCATAAACGACCGCATCGCCGAGGTCCTCGTCTTTTGTTTTGATTTTGCCTTTATAATTTGTTCTCTTTCAAAACGGCAGAAATTTTGCCATATATATTTATGTTTGGACAAATCATTTCCACCATCATCTTCTTATTAGATTTATTAGTAGATAATATAGATATATATAGATATAGAAGAAGATGAGACGGATCCACACGATAGCGGTCGTACGTGCGTGCTCTGAGGCGCCGGTGCTGACAGCGTCCCATGGACACGGAAAGAGCGTGTGGGGCCGCTCCGGTGGCACGAAGGACAAACAAAGCCCGGCTCCGCCGTCGTGTACTCCCTCCGTTCCATTTCATTTGCAACTATGGGAAGCGTGTCCGTCAAACCGACTCAACTTTTGACTACGTTTGTAGAAAATACGTGCAACATTTATATCTCCAAATAAATTTGTTAAAAAACTAGACTTAAAGATCTTTCCAATGATACTAATTACTTAGTATAAAATTTTTATATATTTTAATAAATAATTGCGGCAGTTTGAAAATACCGTTTTCTCGGGAAGCGAAATTGCAAGTTTTACGAAAACAGAGGGAGTACTTTTGTGAGTCGGCCGGCGTCAGGGTTACACACCACGCGTGCGTGCCCACGTCATACAGTGAGCTTGGCGACACATTGAACCACCGTTTTGGGTATTTAGTTGGTGAAATATTTTGAGTCCAAATACACATTTTTTATTTGTATTTGATATTTGTCCCATCATAGACTACTAATTCAAAATATTGGTCTCATACTTTTTAGTTAAACTATGCAATTATTTTTTTATTTATCTATATTTAATGTTCCATACATATGTTAAGAGATTTGATATGACATGAAACTACATTAAAGGCATGTTTGGAAGCCCCGGGTTTTTAGCCTAAAACACTTGTAAATTATAGGTATGTAATTTTTTTCCAAAACAGGTGTATAATAATAATAATAATAAAAGACCTGCTCTCTGGACAACAAAAAACAACTATCGGCTTCCTCCCCAAACCCTCTGCGGTCCTTCACAAAAGTCACGCGTGACTTTCCGTGTCGATGCCGTCCCATTTACGATCCAACGGTGTCTGTGCATCTCAACTTTCCCACTCCCACTTCTAGTGAACAGCCCACAGCCCAGACGAAACCTACAGCCCAGTGCAGGCCCACTTCCTAGCTGAATGCAAACAGAGCAATGGCGTATACTAATATTTGCAAAGATTTCAGTTAAGTCTTTTTATAGTTACATGCTAATTGATATTCTCCACCAATAACCACCTTTACAGCAAAATATTCTCCGTCCATCCAATCACTTAACACACAGATGGTCAGCAATTATCCCAAAAAAGAACAAAAATACCCCCTCCCATGAGACATCAACTACTCAATTGAAGGCCTATACATGCTGATTGCTATATACCTAGAAATAAACAAAGGGAAACAAAACTGAATGTAATCATAACTCACTTGTTGGGTAGTTCCATCGGACAATCCCAGCAAGCACGTCAATCACCACTACACAATCGCGACACCCAGTTCAGTACTTCAGTCACAGCAGCATTGCGTGCCGGCGTGCCGCCCTCACATCACAGCTTCGGATGAGGATGATGACTCCGGCGGACGCGACGACTCTAGTGCAGCAACTCCGGCGGGCGCGAGGGCTAGGGCGAGCGCGACCTGGCGGCGATGGCGGCAACGCAGGCGCGGCAAAAAGCGCGCTCAATGATTTTTTTTATTGGAGACAACAAGATTCACAACTTCTAGATCAGCCATGGAGGCTCCAAGTGCAGATTATACTTGGCTGGAACATCCCATTGTTCTTGCAGAAAAATTACTACCAACAGGCTACCAGATATTCAGGTTCACATCCACTACATCAAACTAGATTAAACATTCCAGGGCACATGCTCATTACACAGAGCTGCCAAATACCACACATTGTGCTGGACGACTGATGGCATCAGACTTTTTATTAGAACCACGCCTGTAGTCGGGGAGGGTATGGGTACACCCGTGGATGCTCATATCCACACCCACAGGTTCCCCTCCCCACTTTTGCCCATACCAAATTCACCATATCCATTGGATAATTGAGTGTCCAATTTACTTTGTGAAGGTACTCTAGTGCTATAGTCACGTTCCAGCTGATGGACCGGCTTGCTGCATAGCAGCTGAATACTAAAAGATAATAATAAATAAATATGTTCATGCACCATTCGTTGTGTGAATCAAATAGTACAATAATGATAAATGGACCAAAGTATAACAAAGATTTAGTTTATACAATTTAGCTCCACAACATTCTACTGTAATAAATACTGTATAACTTTTTGGAAGATCGTCTTAAGCAAAGGAACATCATGAAATTGCAGTTCAGACAAGCTTAGACTGCCACTTCTAATTTTGCTGAGCTCTTCACCACCTATTAACAGATATGACACACAGTTAATTGAGGAAGTATTCAAGATGAAAATTCTTACAATTGACAAATAGGGAAGGAGCACTATCACTGTGAGCAATATGAAAAAGTTGACTGACATTTTTAACAGGATGCCTAATCTAGTATGTAGTTCATGATTTCTAAATGTATCCATAGTTCTACGCAAATTGGTGACCATTTCATGAGAAC
The DNA here is from genome assembly GCA_015847255.1 of Hyparrhenia diplandra. NCBI lineage: Eukaryota > Viridiplantae > Streptophyta > Magnoliopsida > Poales > Poaceae > Hyparrhenia > Hyparrhenia diplandra. Next base: position 32,833 of record JADLZK010011723.1, on the reverse strand, counting down.
ATGATGAAAACAAGTGTGTGGCTGCAAGAAGACAATGAAATAATGGCACATAGATGAACTGTAATGCATTCACATTCAAAACCACAAATCACTGAATACCAATGGCATAAGTTTTTCAGCAAAGATTGCATAAGTACCAGCATAACAGGGAATCCCATGCATTGCATTGGATCATTTTTTTTCTCTTTAAATATAACAGAGAACCAACTATGGATGACTTGTAGTGGGAGCTAATTTGTCTTCCTTCATAAGATGTGTCGCTCCTGCATATTTGCGAAAAAAAAACAACACAGGGAACAAATAGACTAGTGATTTAGCCATTTATAATGCCTAATAGAGTATGCAGTTCATGGATACCTCTAGTATCGCGAAAAATAACAACACAGGGAACAACACAATTCATGCATATTTGCGGGGGGGCGGGGGGCACAGGCAACAACACAGTGCCCATGCTTTCATTGATAAAAAAAGTCGAACTTCAACACAGTTTCATGACATAATCCAGACACAGGTAACAACACGTGCGCCCGAACATGACATAATCCTTCAAGAAAAGCATCAACTGATTGACCTTGTTAGAGCATCTCCAACAGTTTTGCAAACAGAGTTTGCATCTTTTAAATTTGCCAAAAACATGAAAAAAGTGGCTCCAACAGTTTTGCAATTTGGATTGGCATTTTGGCCAACTTGGCATAAACCATCCTCAACTTGGCAAATATGCCAAAGCTAGGAGGGACTTGGCAAATCCTCTCCTTGCTTGCATGTTGCGTATTGACCATGAAAATAAAATAATCTCCCTACTTGCATGTTGCATGTTGCCTTTTTTTTTTTTTTTTGCCAAGCTAAATTTGCAAAACTGTTGGAGAACCATAGTTTTTTCACTTGGCATATATTTTTGTAACTTGGCAAATCACAACTTTTGCCAAGTATATTTTTGCAAAAACTGTTGGAGATGCTCTTAGTTTGTAGTTGGTGCATACAGGCTTAGCATTTACTACACTTCACACTCTATTTAGGCCAGGATAGATAGTTTACTTTAATATGAAGAAAATGGCTTCAACAAGTAGCACTACAAAATGCAGTGTGGTCCTGAGAGCCTAGCGAGGCACTGAAACCAAAGCTGCATTCGGCAGCACCTACTGCTACTGGTAATGCAGGAGATTAGGAATGAATACAAAGTGCAACACTCCAGTTGTTGCAGAAGATAACTTCAAGAAACTAGCTGACCAGAATGCTATTTGGCCAATTGATACAAGCAAGAATGCTATTTGGCCCAAAGCTAGCGTAACACCAGACTGGAGACTGATGGCATGAAACTTTTATTACACAGAGCTGCACAATACCACACATTCTACTGGGCGACTGATGGCATGAAACTTTTTATTAGAACGCACACACGTTCTATTAGCACTGGTACTTCCGACGCAGCTTGCTCACCCGACCGCCTCCAAAACTGCCTGCAACACCCTCGCTCGCCCTCTGAAAGAGATATTCACGTGTTTGTAGATTGTTACATGATATGTTATCCGGGTTCTTCTCAATGACCTATTACTTCATCAGCTAGAACTTATTTCAGTAAAACAAATACCGTCTTATGCACTTCAAATCCCGTAGTGCAAGCTTCCTGTTTCTCTCTCCCCGGTCGAAATTGGCCAAAGTTAGGTACAGGGGCCGGTTGCCTGCAGATTTCATAATTTAGATAATGAATTTGCCTATGATTCACTATCCAGTACTCTACAACCACGCTGAAAATTATAAACCACGCAGCATATCATTTTTATTTTGGTATTCATCTTCTAAATCACAAGATTTTCTAATGGTCACAAATAGCATTAATGCAATAATACTGACACAGCTCCGAATTCTCGGTTATGCTTCTAATAAAAAAAAACCAAGCTAACTGCATTATCTTTTTTTTTTTCATACAAATCCCTGACCCTTTTCATGCCTTGGCCAATATAAGCATGAGCATGGATGTAGATTGGCAGTGGGATGCATACCTCTAGCGGCAGGCGCAGTATCTTCAACAATGTTATGGAGGCTTGCCATAATACATAATGCACTTCACCACCACTAATACAACCACCATTCTGCCTACCACTCACCAATGTATAGCATGATTCACTGTGATTCCTGACCTGCACCGCACAAAGCCTTTTGTTTGGTAAAACTATAACAATATTAATCCATATGTCCATATTCCTTTTTCCAATTTATAATGTTTCACAGAAAAATTTATATAAAATGAATGACTAGTCATGCACAACATGGAATCAAGAGGCCCAGAAGTCATTAAAAGATTATCAAATTGTAACATATAGCAATATACGAGGCATTTACAAACATTTCACCAAAATGGGAAGTTTCAGTTGCAGGGCTTCCATCCGAAGCAATTAACATAAACCCTAGGCTTAGGTTTGGCCTTTTTTTAAAAAAACTTTTTAACAATATTAATGCATATGTCCACATTCCTTTTCCAAAGCATAACAATGTTTTATGCAGCATGCTATATAAAATGCATGACATGTCAGGCATAACCTGGAATCAGGAGGCCGACATGTGAATAAATGATTACGAAATTGTACAATATAGCAATATGCAAGGCATTTACAAACATTTATTTTTTGAATTCTATATACAAACATTTATTTCACTATGTCCTGAATATAAACGCTTCCGTTGCAGGGATACAATCTGAAGCAATTAATTTAAACCCTATGCTAAGATTTGAGCTGTACCAATATTTCACTATGTCCTGAACAGCCTTTACACTCCTCTGTGCCCTAACCATCCGCAGGCCAGAGCTGGAGCTTCATCCCATCCTTGTCTCCCTTCCTCAGACTGCCTGCTTCACTAACCTTTCGCCCTTTACTGTGAATGCCAAATACAACGGATATGTCCTCTTTGTACATTCTCACTTTGGCACCCTCTGGCAAAATTAAGCTTGAGTTTTTACATCTACTGACCCCATTAGCCATGCTGAAAACCGTATGTTCGTACACTAGATTGCTGGAAACTTGAGCAGCCCCCAAAACCAATTGATTCAACCAGATTTCGCTTGCTCTCATCGAGCCTTGACATAACCTCATTTAAGCGACAACTGAGCACCTTACTTGACTATTCCCTGAATCCACTGGAACTACAGTTACTACCTCGTTGATCCACAGATGGATATCGGCACCGCTACATCAATCCCTGATGCGGTTCGTCTCCCATGCCCGCAGTTCCCTCTAACAGATAGATCCCTGAATTCCGCAAACACGGACCATGGTTATTAAAAAAAAAAAATTTGTTTCTGTAAACAGAGATCTGTTGACAGGAACTGTTAATAACAAATCACCGAGTTCGACTTGCTTGCATCCAACCCAATCCAACCCGAGATTCAAGAGAAAAGAAGGCGTAAGTTGGGGGTGGTGGCGCCGTACCTGTAGGATTTCACCAGAATCACCTTTACCCGCTCAATCCTCAACCCTCAACGCTATCCGCCTTCCAGGTTCATGAATCAGCCGATGCTTCAATCCGCAGACTCAACCCACCCCTGCACAGACTGGGGCTTCCTAGAAGGCCCAAGCCGCCACACTCAACTCACCCCCGTAATTCTCGAGGGGATCGCCCGCCGCATCCGGATAAAGGCGGAACTGTTCCTAGGCTTTGCGGAACCACAACCACAGTCATGTGACCATGTCAAATCGGACACCACGTCACGTCGGATCATTTACTCCTTTCTTTATTATAAATAATAAAAATATAAAATTCTTTTCCTGCCAACCTCACACGAATCTCCAAGCTAGGATAAACGGCGCCTCCCTCTCGTTGGGCAGCGGCGGCGGCACCCCCGGCCGGACGCCCATGGACACGCCGAGCAGGCGAAGGACGTCGGGCGAATCAATCCGGCGGATGGTGTACCCGGCCGGTCTTCCAGCAGCGGGCTCCCAGGCGCACGGTCCTCCCTCGGCGCAGCGCGGCCTGCAGCTCGATGAGGAACAAAGCCCGGCGGGGGCTCGGGGCCGGCGCGTCCTCGTGGATGGCAAGGCTGGCTCAATCGCCGGTGAGCATCATTGTCGGCCAGCTTCAGCATCATCAAGAGCTCATGCCGCTTTTCTCCTTGAGGCGGCCACGGTGCCTGCCCCGGAGGCCGGCAACCACGCATTTCTGGCTCACGCCGGTTGCTGTGCTGTGATGTATCCGCATGCTGCGCCATTCGACCTCCACAGCTGCGCTCGCCAGTCGCGAATGGACGAATGGTGAGGCTCCTACTAGTAGTCAGCCAAGACAGAGCAAAGCTCCCTCCCTCTGACGTCAAGTACTAGTAGTACTCCACTAGTAGAACACGCAGCAAGCTCATCATTTTTTATTTTGAGTCACATCACATCACATGTCATCCCATCAATCAAAAACTGAAAGATCACATCACATCATCTGTCAAAACACTAAGGTGTCGTCCGAAAACAAAGACACTCAGGGGCAACAAAGTGGCACTCTCCCAAACACTTCAGTGTTCAGATCCATAAAATGCATGCCAAAATGGATGCCAAAAGCAAATGGATGTAAAATGACAGAAATTTTACAGGTGTTTAGATCCATAAAATGCATACTCAAATTTATGTCAGATCAATAAATGTCCTCCATGCCACCAACCGGCATGCATATCTTGCAATGATGGGCCTCCTGCCACCAAAATGCAAAAACTGCAAACCATTCTCCAAATACACTTGTTTACTTCCATTTTGCAAAAATGTGGAAATGGCAAAAAAAATGGTGAAACACTAACTCCTGTCGAACAGACTAATATCACATACTCCGTATAGGGCACCACAATGCCTATTGATTCGCAACATAAACTGTGGATCTGCGGCGGCCATCTTTTGAAGGCACTGCACTGTGATTAAAGCATCGTAGCCCGAGTTGTCTTTACCACGCCAAGTTTGTTGCAGACGTCAGATAGTCCACCATGAATAATCTCCGATCTACACCTCCCGAGCTTGCTAAACACTCTGATATCCTGTGACTGCGGGAATAGCTCCCAGAACTTGTCCAGAAACTGCTGTCGGTCCCGAGGCAAAGATTCTCCGGTCAGATCTCTAATGATGAACCCAAAATCAGTGTAGCCCATGAAGCTGAGCCAAGTCACACTCTGATTACGTATCAGGCCCGATGAGCTGAACCAATCAGCGAATTGTTGTGCTGCGATTCCTCGAGTGGCATGCTTGGTCATATCAAAACCTGCCTCATCCTGTAGGAATACCACCCCAGGGTGCCCTGCAATACGCCAGTCAGCTGAGAACTTAAGATTAAACTGAAACACAGCAAGTATCTTCAGATCGGTGCTCGCCAGGGCCAAGCCAACTTGAATCAGGTCTCCTCCATTCACCATACCGACCAATTGCTTGTAATGAAGATCAGGGCTGCTTGGCTCTCCCTTATGGTCTCCCTCAGACTTTGCAGCGCCATCTGGATCTGGCACTGCAAACTCTGAGTCTATAGCGATCATAATCCCGCTACCTCTGTTTAGCAACTTTTCGACAGCAGCGAATGCAGTGCTGGCGTCGTCTGCCCATACGTCGTGTATCTGCAAGCACTCGTGCTGAGAGGAGGACCCGAGCGAGTAGGTGCTGTTGGGCTGCTCCGTGTGCACCGGCGGCGCCGGTACCGGGGCTGGAACCCAGGGCGGTGCCGCAGAGGAGTATGCGTTGTGGAAGAGCCACTGCCACGGGATCATAGGCAGCGCCATGTCCCGCTCCGGCTGAGGTGTCCACCCATACGGCGCCGGAACGCACACCGCGTTCTCGCGATGCCTCGGCCAAAACGGCGCTGCAGAGGCCGACAACCCATGGCCCTGGCTGATGGGGGCAGGCGGCGCGACCTCCCCTGCTCTTGGCGGGCGGCTCCGCCGTGTTCTCGAGGCGCCGCGACAGCAATGGCTCTCCAGACGCCGACAACCCCTGGCCGTGGCTAATGGAGGCGGGCGGCTCCTCCGCCGTGTTCTCGCGGCCTCCAGACGCCGCGCGGGCGGCGAGCGTCTCGCCGAGCGGCTCCTTCACCGTGTTCGGCCGCGATAGCGCTGCAGACGCCGCCCGGTCGGCGAGCGCTATTGGCGGCGTACTGCTGTCGACCTCCTCCTTGTCAGGACTCTGCAAGGTGATCGTATTGCATCAATAACTCGGGGACAACAACCATCAACCAACCAAGGTGATAGAATTGCATTAAGAACTTGGCGATTGAACAAGAACTAACCAAGGTGATCGAATTGCATCAAGAACTTGCGATTAAACAAGAACCAACCAAGGTGATCGAATTGCATTAAGAACTTGGCGATTAAACAAGAACCAACCAAGCTGATCGAATTGCATCCGCGATTGAACAAGAACCGGGGAGGATGAAAAGAACTGGAGCTCACCGTAGAGATCAAGCGCGGAGGCGGTGCGACGGGCGCGGTCTCGACGCTCCAGCGCGGCTGCAGACTCCTCGCCTTCACGCGCTGACGGACCCCAGCGGCGGATCCCTGCGGGCATAGTAGCCCGTGCACGGAGTGGCTGACGAGCACGTCGCGCCCGCCGTCGCCCGCCGACCGCACGCTCCACACGGCGCCCACCGCCTCGCTTTGCACGGCGCGAAGCCGAGAGCACCGGGCGGCGCGGCGTCGGCGGAGACGGAGAGTAGCGGCCGTCGGGGGCGCTCCGGAGGAGGATGTAGGCGGCGCCGTCGCGCTCGACGTGACGCACCATCCACGACGTCCGCGGGGACGAGCGGAGCGAGCTCAGGGAGACGCCGACCCCGTCCTCTTCGGCGTAGAGGAGCAGGTCGCACGCCCGGCTCCGCAGCCGCACGGGCGCGCCATCTGGGAAGTTTTCCATCACGCGCGCCGGTGGTGGTGGACTCGTGCGCTGCGACGTCGAGCGGTGCTGGGCGGCGAGGGCGAGGGGAAGCGAAGAGCAGGTGTTCGTTGCTGTAACCGTTTTGGTTGGGCGCCGGCTCCGAGGATTTGAAGGTGAGGTAGGTCGGTGGCCTAGTGCAGCCAATGACATGTGGGACCGATGGCCTGGTGGGTCCTCCGCGGTCCAGCTGTCGCCCTACGGCGTGTTGTGTTGTGTTGGGCGATTCGCCGCCCGGCCCCGTCCAGGGGTCAGGGGATCATGCTGCGCTACCACCGGGTGGCGCCCGCGTGGAAAGACGACCACGTCCGCTCGCTGCGGTGCGGGACCAGATGCCCGTCGCCGACTACTCATGCTCGGCGCGTTCCCGGCGGATGAAGATGCCGGAGACGACGGCGAGGTACATCGAGGGGAACGCCAAGCAGGCGGCCGGCTAACGACATGGCGAAAGAAGGTGATCCAGGCGGAGCAGGAGACGTTCGCGCAGCGCCACGGTCTGCACCTCATCGGCCGGCACCACCACCACCTCATCAGCCAACGACATGGCCTTCTACAGCCAGAACCTCACGCAGAAGAACATCGCCTTCTACAGCCAGAACCTCAGGGAGGTGTGTTCCTAGCTGTGTAACACACCCATCGATCCATATACTCATCGGCACTCACTGCACTCCTCCAGGTGCTCATCGGCTTCTTCAATGTCCGTGTTCATGCCGCTGATGGGCGTCATGTAAGTATGTAACGACGACCTCAAGAACAAGCACACCACGCTGTTCGCGCGCTCTTCTACGCGCTCACCTTCTTCGCCAACTTCGGGCCCAACAGCACCACCTTCGTGCTGCCGGTCGAGCTGTTCCCGACGCGCCTTGCGCTCCACCTGCCAAGCCATTAGCGCCGCCTCGGGAAAGGCCGGCGCCATCGTCGCCGCCTTCGGTTCGGGGTGTAGAGCCTCACGCTCAAGGGCGACGTCAGACACATCAAGAAGGCGCTCATGCATCATCCTCTCCGTGTCACCGACATGTTCGGCTTCTTCTTCACCTTCCTCGTCCCGGAGACCATGGGCCGCTCGCTCGAGGAGATCTCCGGGGAGGCCGGCAACGCCGTCGGCGGCGACAACGCTATATACTACGTACTAAGTTCCACCGGCGGCACTCCGGGGAGCATCGACGTCAGGGATGACAATGCAGGTCTCCACTACGCACTTGCATGCGAGCGTGATCACTACAGTACACTACGGCCGGTTTGAACAGTGTGGAATATTTAAGGACACCATCGAATAACGGCGACTACTTATATATTGCCAGTTTCTAGTAGCTTTTGTAGCTGTGGAGAGTGGTTCCATAAGCCTCGTTTAGATGCAACTGAAATTCAAAATGTTAGAATTTTAACTCCTGTAGCATTTTCGTTTGTATTTGGTAAATATTGTCCAATTATAAATTACTTAGGCTCAAAAGATTTGTCTCGTGATTTACAACCAAACTGTGCAATTAGTTATTTTCTTAATCTACATTTATTGCTCCATACATGTGTCCTAAAATTGATGTGATGGAGAGTGTGAAAAAACTTGAAAGTTGGAAGGGAACTAAACAAGGTTAAATTAATTTTTAAGTTTGAGTATATTTATATTTGTGAAGTTGGCCTACCAAGAGTGACAATTAAAAAGAATACATGTAGCCATCTATACAATTAATTATTATATTATTCTCTGTAATAATTCTTGAATTTACCCCACTGGAGTTCGTCACCGGCGCCTCCGCCACCGCCTCGACCACCACCCCACGCGATGCCCTTGCCGCCAACCGCTCCGCTCACGCCCCACCTGCTCCTCTACGCCATTCTCCTTCTTCCTAGATGGCGGAGCGTGCCAAATAACGTTTTGGCTAGAGGAGCATGTGGCCGTCAAGGCAGATCGTCTGCCTGCACAGAGAGCTTGGGGAGCTGCACGCGCACGCGCTCATGGAGTATCAGCACCATGAGGACCCAGGCATATGTTGCAGACAATTTGCATTCTCTTCATTCACTACCGGATTCCCCACCTTTGTCGGGAGGAAAATCTTTCCTGTGAGCAAACTATCGGGCTCACGGGAAAGACACCTTTTGCCGTGAGCACCGGCGACAAACATTATACTCACGGCAAACAGTCTTTCCCGTGAGGCATCGCTCTCGGCAAAGGCCACGGCCTAACGCCGTCCTTCCTCCGTCCCCCTTTCCCGAGATGTCGTCGTCGAGCTCACGGGAAAGGCTTTCTCGTACCTTCTTTGTCATGAGTGTTTGCAAGTCGTAGGCAAAGGACCCCCATTGCCGTGGCGCACGCAGACTCTAGGCAAAGGACCCCTCCCCCACCTCTTTTTTTTTTTTTTTTTTTTTTTTTTTGCCATGAGCTGGACATAGGGCTCACAGGAAAGATCTGGACCATTTTTTTTGTTTTTTTGTTTTTCACCTCCAAACTTTTTCTGTAGTCCATATACATCATATGACACTCCATGTTCAAGTTTGATGAATTTTTTACTTTATTTGACATATTTAGGAAATTATTCTCTTCTACAGTAATTTTTAAAATGGAGCCAAATTTGAACTACAAGTGATTGACATTTTTGAAAAAAATAGAGTAAAAAATGATATTCCCCGTTATTCAACACAAATTAAGTCCTTACGTATAAAAATAAAATCTGTTCTCCAGTTAATGATATATATACTAGCCAACCTTGAGGAAGTGCTGCCTTACATACAGGAAGTCACAACTCTCAACCAACTTGTTCTCCAGTAGTCGATATTCTACATCCAACCTCTTCGTCTCTCGTCGATACAGGAAATTTACATGGGAATTTTGGCATCTACTAAGGAAGCCTCTATGCATGAATTAGACACCCTACTTACACGGGGTGTTGGAAATGGACAACCAAATTTCATTTGTTGGTTCAAACGTCGTACCGTACAATTTATGCTACCGACCCGATTTCATTTGTCTCATTTCATATGCTAATGAACTTTGCTGCTTGAGCTTGCCACCCGAGCTCATACAAGGTTGCCGATGGTTGTGCCCTTAGGGTTAGGTCATTTAACGATTATGATGTGAATGGATATCGCTTTCACACAACGAGGCATGAGCACGGTCGGCCAAACTGAAGAACCACAAATACCGGAGTTTTTCACTAAAGGTGGTAATGGAAACACCACTAATGGTTATTATGGAAGAATTGAATAAATATACGAACTCAAGTTCCGGGGCACTAAATGGCTTGCTCTGTCGTGTTCAAGTGTCATTGGTTTGATCCCGAAATTATGTAATCGGATGATAGTCTTGGGATAGTTGAGATTTGACAAGATTCCTAGTTGCCTAGAGACAATGTCTATATTGTGGCTCAACATGCCACACAAGTTTATTATCTTCCATGGTGTTGCCAAGGCGATGAGTGCCTTAAGGGTTGGGATGTTCAGTTTAAGCACGGATCCCTCCCTTTGAATACACTTAGCTACACGCTAACTTGTTTATGAGTATAGAATGCTACAATTTTGTATTATATTTAGTACTATTCATACAATATTTAGGTAGCTAAATGATCCCAAATGAAAAAAAATAACTATAGCTTGTCGAAACACTTTGCAACTTTACTATATATAGGGCATGCCTCTATCCAAGATTATTTGAAAATTTTAATCTTGATATCTAAGAACTTATTTAAAACAAATATTTGAGAGTTCGAACAACTTAAAAATCCAAAGATTTGAGTTAGGATGGATACAGTAGCTAGGGAGAGCTCTGTTCACTTTGAATAGAAGAACTTTGACCAACATCTCACAGTACCGGCCGCACATGGACCCGGGGAAGAAGAAGGCAGGCCTAGCAAAGCACAACCGAAGCGGACCGGGCGGTGGATCTAGACCTCTATGGACGAGAGGCAAAGACCCAACCCTAAACACCTAGGTCAACAAGTGACAAAGATGCTTAGGAAAGCTCCTCACACCACGAGCAAACCAACACAACAAGCGGAATCAAAAACGGAGAAAAGACGAGAGAAAACGCAATTCCGTAAAATGGTCATCTAGTGCCACTTGAAGCGATCTAACATTGCGACATGCTAGGATCGAGTGGCGTGGTGAGATCAAGTGAAAATTCTTTGAAAATGATTGTGAAAATGCTAACACACATGCACAAGGTGATGGTCACTTGGTGGTGTTGGCATATTGGCAAAGGGGAAGAAACTTGAGGAGAAAAGGTGTTGGAAGTGGCGTTGGACACACATCGGACGTTGGTTACGTGGTCCGATGCGGCGTGGTGGCTTGGTGTTGCGGCGTGCACACCGAACGCGTCAAAAAGTCGGCCGACGTCATCAGGTTTGTAGCGCAGGTGAGGCAATGCTGCGGTGGCAACGTCCGATGGAAGGCCATCGAATGTGTCCGATGCGAGTTTTGGCCCCTCTAGGACCTTATTGTATGGCCATCGGGACGTGTCGATGCGTTTGATGAGATGAAGTGGCACGGGCGTTGTGACTATTGGTGCAACGGACACATCGAGATCGTGGCTCTCATGCATACGATGCGAACTTAACCCGCACGCCGAAGTGAAGTACGATGGCATCTAGGCCCCTAATGAATTTCAGTAATTAATGACAATGTAAGATTATTGTGACTAACATGTGTTTTGCAAAAACTAATTGAGTTAGGTCACGATTGGTTCGCATGCCCTCTACCGATGGAAATCATTTTCGGTTTTCAAAAGATGAACAACAAGGTTAAGAACGGTTAGTTCCGATTGTCAATGGTATTGGGACATCAATTAGTCGTTAGGACTTTGTTTTTCCTTTGGGCCGCGTACTATCAAAGGGGGGTGCGGATGGGTAGCTTGACCTAGGTGAGTCTAGTGGTGTAGTGTGGTGCACACTTGTCAAACTTAGCACTAGGTAGCTACAAAGTATTCGTGGATTTGATTGGAGTTGAAGCCGTTCACAAATAATTTGAATTAAAAGTGAAACGGGCTTCAAGCGAGCGTCGGACGCCGGTCAAGGAAGCGTCGGGCGCCGACGTCGATATCCGGCACATGATGGTTGGTGCAGCCCCCGAAGATCGGCACCATCGGACGCCGTCTGGCGCATCCGACACCACCCCGCGGCTCTCCGGTGAGCAATCGTAGGTGGTTGAGCCGTCGGACGCGTTCGAGTGCTAGCCACGGACGCCGGCGTCGATTTGCTGCGCTGGCGGCGTTCGGCGTCTTAAGCTGAATTTGGGGGCAACGGTTGGACTTTTGGCCTTGGGCTATAAAATATAACCCCACCCCTTCCATGTCAAATTTCTTGCCCATTAGTTCAGCTGAAGAAACACTTTGAGTGCAAGAGAGAGCAAGAGCCTAGTGAGGTTGTTGAGATTTGATAATCAAGGCTAAGGAACTCATTAGTGCTAGGGGAGTAACAAGTGTGCATTCACTCTTCTCATTAGGCTTGGTTGGGTCAAGTGAGAGTTTGTGCTTGTTTCTCTTGGTGGTCGCCATCACTTAGATGGCTTGGTGGTGAGTCGGCGCTTAAAGATCATCCGGTGGTGCTTGTGGATGACTCAAGCCTTCGTGTAAGCGGTTGTGGGCGATTCACCGCGATAGAGTGTCGAAGAATCAGCCCGTAGAGAGCACTTGATCCTTGTGCGGATCAAGGGGAGCAATACCATTGCGAGGGTGCTCCAACGAAGATTAGTGGGGAGTGACGACTCTCCGATACCTCGGGGAAAACATCGTTGTGTTCTTCTTCCCTCTCTTTAGTTTGTGCATTTACATTCCACAATTCAATTCAAGTCTTTACTTTCTTAGAATTGCCATGCTAGAGTAGGAATTGGAACCTAGGGTGCTAAACTTTGTGTGGTAGTTTATAGAAACACAATTAAACACAAGTGGGTGAATATGGGCTAGTAAGTTGTTTATTTGCGAGAAAATTTTAGATTAGCCCAATTCAGCACCGTCTTGGGCATCTTGATCCTTTCAATTGGTATCTGAGCCAAGTGCTCTTAGATGATGCCTTACCGCTTAGAGCAAGATGTCTCATGGGGATGGACCACCTCCCATGTTCGATGGGGACGATTCTCCTTATTGGAAAATTCATATGGAGGCGTGCCTAGAGTCCCAAGATGTCGGCGTGCTTAAAGCCGCAACCGAGGGTTATCCACAACCTAAGGTTGCAAAGAACCTCATCGACGTGAAAACCGAACACGCTAAGTGGAATGCCAAGGCCAAAAACATAATCTTTAGAGACATTGGCAAGGGCGTGTTCAATTGTGTGAGGAACCATAAAAACACCCATTATCTATGGAGGAATATTTGTGCGCTCCATGAGGGAACCAGGAGTGAGCGTGAGGAATGCTATCATCTTGTCATGAATAAGCTTAATGCCCTTGAGATGCTTCCTAGTGAAAATGCTAATGAAATGTACTCTCGTTTTAATATTCTTGTAGAAGAACTCAATGGGCTTGGACTCACACAAATGTCACCATCCGATGATGTGAGAAGAATCTTGTGTGTCCTCCCCATTGACAAACTGGGCATATTGTCACCGTGCTTCATCAAGGTGATCTTTTCGCCACTACTCCAACTCAAATATTGGGAAAGATCAATGCACAAGATGTACATGCACATCAACCCCAAGGATGAAGCCTCCTCTACAAAGAAGAAAGATTTAGCATTCAAGTCTAGCAATGACAAGAAGGGCAAAGGGAAAGTCTTGATGACTTCTCATGACTCCTCAAGTGACGGTGAACTTGATGACCTTGCTCTCATGGTGAAAAACACTACCAAGATGCTAAAGAAGCTAAACAAGAATGAAGTCAAGTTTGATTCCAAGAAGGAGTTCTTCACAAGTAGCAAGAGGAAGCCACTCTCTGAGATGGATTGCTACAATTGTGGTGATCTTGGCCATCTAGCTCATCAATGTCCCAAGCCAAAAAGAAGAAAGACAAATACAAGAAGAAGCAAAGTGACAAGAAAGAAGAATCGAGTGATGAGGAAGAGAAGAAGAAAGAAAAAGCCATACAAAAAGAAGGATGGCAAGAAAAAGGAATACACAAGAAGAACAATGGCAAAGCTTACATTGTTGGTGATTGGCTCACCGATATTGAATCTTCAAGTGGCTCTTCTGATGAAGAAAGTGATGATGAACAAGAGAAGGTGGGCGCTATTGTCGTTGGGTCTTCACTTCACCACCACCTTCGCCACCCTCATCCTCCACACATCTATGCCTTATGGCCAAGGGTGACAAAGTAAGTGATGATGAGTGTAGCTCAAGTGATAGTGGTACTGATAATGATAGTGATGAGGAGTTTGAAGCACCCACCTATGATGAACTTGTCAAGTTGCTTGGTAAATATTGCAAAGTCATCATCAAAGCTAATGCTAAGATTGACCAGATTAATCTTGAGAATGAGTCTCTTTGCTAAATATGACATAGCACAAAAGGCTAGTGATGAGCTTATAGAAGAAAACAAAATTGTTTCATCCAAAGCTCAAGGAGCTCAAACCTTCTCTAAAAGAGCTCAAAGAAAAACATGATAAATTTTAGGGGATACACGGTGAGCTCATCACTAGATATAACAAATTGAAAGATGAGTACACCAATCTCGAGGGAGACTAAAACTATTTATTATAGTTGGGCAGGTTCTACGTGAATCATATTATTTCCTTAGTTTTTTTTTTATTGGAAATACTTTCCATTACTCATAACATGCTGCTGTATCAGCAACAACCAAGTTACGCATACAGGTAGGAATGTTGTCCACAACCGGATCAGCTCCTTCACTCAGACTTGTTCCTAGACCAGCTAGGCTATCAGCTACCATGCATATTACAAGTACGAGGTATATGATTCACCTCAAAAGACACAAAGTTAATTGCCAGCAAGTATTTAAGCTCCCAGATCAGACCTCCAGCTGTGGATCGGTCATAGTCCGTGGTAAGGATCGCCTTCGCTACCAGCAGAGCATCCGTTTCTAGAAGTACTTTTTGGATCCCCAAATCAGCAGCTCTCTGAATGCCTTGCAGACATGCTATTATCTCAGAATGAAAGGCTTCTCCTACCACATCAAGTTTACCATAGCCCGCCGCAATGACGCCGCCATCCCACTCTCGCAACACATATCCCCAGCCTCCGCTACGCTGCTGGTTGTTGAAAGAGCCATCAACATTGACCTTTATAGTTTGCTCTGGTGGTGGTTTCCAGGTATCTTTTTTCTTTATTTTGCTGGCCTGCTCTTGTGCTTGTTTGAAAGGAGACCACTCCTCAGCGTATGTATTAATCAGCCATACTAGGTGGCTTGTACTTCGCTGTGAGCCCCCTTCACTGACATTGCATCTCTCGGACCACCAGACATACATCAGTGTAATCACACGACTCTGAATACCTGGCCTCATTTTTATGATGATTTCCAAAACCTTCTTCGGCGACATCACTCCAGCTAGTTCTTGCCGCACTTCTTCAAGCTGCAGGCTTCTCCACAACTGGCGTACAGCCTTACACTTGAAAAATAGATGGGCACCATCTTCATCGAATCTCTCACAAATAAAGCAGCATGTGTCGATAGCCATTCCACGCCTCTTGAGATTTGCTCGGAGCGCTAGACTGTTGTGACCCATCCGCCATAACATGTGAGTCATCTTTTTCGGGCACTTGAGGTTCCATAACTGCTTCCAGAAAGGGTCACTCCCTTGGGCAGTAGGAGCTGAAGTCGACCCACCCCGCTTCTCCTGCAAGCTTCTTCTTTTGTCTGCTACAAACACCTTATATGCTGATCTGACAGTGAAGACGCCAGTCTTGTTGTAATGCCATGCCACACTATCATCCATTCCAGTGTGAACAGGTATACTCATGATCTGTGTTGCATCCTCCTCCCAAAACACATCCTTGACGAGCTCCTCGTCCCACGTCCCCGTAATCGGGTTTATGAGCTCATCAACATGTGTCATCAGATTTTGCCCTTTTGGTGTAAAGGGTTTGCATGATTCATCTCGTGGAAGCCAGTTGTCTTCCCAGATTCGGATTTGTGTGCCATCTCCTACACGCCATATCACCCCTTTCCTTAGCAACTCCACTCCTGACAATATGCTGCGCCAAGTGTAGGACATGTTGCTCTTTGCCTTTGCCTCGAGAATGTTTCCACTGGGAAAGTACTTCGCTGCTAGAATTCTAGCACACAGAGAGTCTTGATTTGTTAACAGCCGCCAAGCTTGCTTAGATAACATGGCCATATTGAAACTGTGTATATCTCTGAACCCCAAACCCTCATCTTCTTTCGCCATGGTGAGTTTCTCCCAGCGGAGCCAATGCATTTTATCTTTGTCTTGCTGGCTCCACCAGAATTTTGCAATCATCGAGCTAATCTCATCACACAGCCCCTTTGTGAGATCGAAACATCCCATTGCAAAGGTGGGGATAGCCTGTGCAACTGCTTTTATCATAATCTCCTTACCCGCCTTTGAGAGCATCTTTTCCCGCCACCCCATTATTCTCTTCCAGACACGATCTTTTAAATATCTGAAGGTGCCTGACCGAGAAATGCCAACATGAACCGGCAGTCCCAAATATCGATCATTACTTGTTTCATTCGTGATATTCAGAGCATCCTTCACAGCCTGACGATCCTCATCTTTTGTATTGGGATTGAACATAACAGCAGACTTTGATTTATTTATCATTATTGCCTTAGTTTTGTATACGTCAATCAAATCTGATGGTGGCTCTGGTATGCGAGTGCTGTGATGAATCAATACCAATCCGGTGAGATCATGTTACGTTGTTAGTTGATGTATTAGCTAAAGAAATATGCTTCATTAGATCCGTCAAGGATTTCTAAACTCTTTCAACTCGATATTTACTAACAACACATCTTGTTTCAAAAGCAATAGAAAAATATATAATGTTTTCAAATGTTTTCCCATAATATGGAAAAGCTATAAATCCTATATGTACTTGTTCCTACCAGACTCAAGACAATACATGTAAAACTTACTCCCTCCGTCCCTTTTTAGATGTCACTATGGGGTGCGTGCGGTCAAACTTTCTCAACTTTTGACTAGGTTAAGTAGAAAATACGTGCAACATTTATATCTCGGATAAATTTATTAAAAAGCTAGACTTAAAGATCTTTTCAATGATACTAATTACTTAGCATAAATATTTATATATTTTTAATATATAATTGCCGTGGCGAAAACGTTGACTTCTTGGGAAGCGAGAATGACATCTATTTAGGGACGGAGGGAGTACTCCCTCGAGTCCCTACGTCTCAAATAAACATAATTCTTTGACTTCTACGATTCCTTTTTGATCATTCGTCTTATTTAGATTTTTTATGCAAATAACAAAATAAATAAATCATTATGAAAATATCTCTAACGAAAAAATAAGTCATAACAAAACAAATAATATTTATTATTTTTTTTTAAATAAGACAAACCATCACACAAGAACCATATACTCCCTCCGTTTCACAATAGTTGCAACTATGAGAAACGTCTTGGTCAAACTTTCTCAACTTTGACTAGGTTTGTAGAAAATACGTGAAACATTTATACCTTCAAATAAATTTATTAAAAACTAGACTTAAAGATCTTTCCGATAATACTAATCACTTAGTATAAATATTTATATATTTTAGTACATAATTGCAGACAATTTAAAAATGTTGGCTTTTTCGAGGAAGCGAGAATTGCAAGTATTGTGGAACAGAGGGAGTAAGTTAAAGAATTGCGTTTATTCGTGGGACGGAGGGAATATAAAGTAAAACAAATGAAAAGAAACATAGTAAAAACAATATGATGAAAAAACATAAACGAGTACAGTATAAGCTAACCACACCACAGACATTTTGCTGGTCGATGTGTACCATCGTTATGATCGGGTGACGTGATTTCAATTTCTCAGCCAAAAAAAGCCTGCATCTGGAAAAACCACCCCGGCAAAGCAAAAGCGTGTTCGGCCTGTTCAGGAACAGGAGTCAGGAGAGGAGAGCCGAGAGCACGTTCAGAAATCTCCTCTCCAATCCCTCTCGCCGCTCCGCCCTTCTCACCATTTCGCCATGCTGCCGTCTCACCTCAACGGCCACTGCGCCCTCGGGCGCCGCCGCCCGCGCCTCTCCGCCGCCGGGGAGTCCCCGGCAGCGGGGGGGCGTGGGGCGGCGGCTCCGCTGGAGGAGCACGACCGCATCTACTTCCAGTCCTACTCCCACCTCGGCATCCACGAGGCTATGATCAAGGTAAGCCGCTGCGCCTATGCTCACATCCGCAGCTGCGTACCTAAACGGCTAAACCCCTCCTAATAAACCCTAAGTAGCGCACCCTGTCGACTTCGTGGGCGCCGCGTTTTGAAACCGAGCAGCGATTCGATGAAATGGCGTCTGTTGACGTTTTCCTTTTGGCAGGACCGCGTCAGGACTGATGCTTACCACACAGCGATCATGCGCCACCAGAAATTTATAGAGGGGAAGGTAAAAACTGCTAGCCAAATCGAGGATGTACCAAGTGGTACACCTTTTTCCGCCCCAGAGATCTGAATCTAGTGTTGGGTTCTGACATATTGCAGGTTGTGCTGGATGTGGGGTGTGGTACTGGAATACTCTCTGTGTTCTGTGCTCGTGCTGGTGCAAAGCGAGTAAGTTATGAGAATGTTTTGCGGCAACGGCTGCTCAGTGCTCATTTTAGTAGTGTCT
The DNA here is from genome assembly GCA_015847255.1 of Hyparrhenia diplandra. Taxonomy (NCBI): domain Eukaryota; kingdom Viridiplantae; phylum Streptophyta; class Magnoliopsida; order Poales; family Poaceae; genus Hyparrhenia; species Hyparrhenia diplandra. Next base: position 14,291 of record JADLZK010011723.1, on the reverse strand, counting down.
TTTGTTGGTCTCTTGGAGCACTTTGGTAGTTATTGACTTCTGGTTGCTTAGATAATGTGAAAAGAATTTGACATCACACTCTGTATCATTTGAAAGAACATAGGAGTCAACATTCCAAATTCCGTTGTACAGCCTGCAATGTGCTAGGATCCAAATGTAGTTTACACTTAGTTTTGCCTGCAAATTAGCAGCTTAATTCAGTTATATGTTATAACTGAAAGCACTAAAAGTTGTAAAATGCGGCTTATAGTTTGTTTCTGCTATCGGAATGGTAGAAACAGTTTAAGTGTATGTATTCTGTTCCTTTTTAGCGTACTAGTTCTGTTTTTCTGTTTGTCCTGATTACAGTGGCAGGAATCTGGGGTAACTGAAAATATCGATAAGAGTTGCGGTTAGCAATGATTTGTTTTTACTAACCTATTAATTCTGCACATTAGCATTGATTTTGTCCCCCTCCCTCTTTGTGTACTCTTTCAGGTGTATGCTATTGAAGCTAGTGAAATTGCTGTCCAGGTAATATGACACTTCTGAATATATGCTCTAATGTCAACTTGTATGCTTTATTTCTTTTTCTCTATTCTGGATGTCTATAATTTATGTTTATACTGTTCTCATTGTGGTATCAATTTGGTTGGTTATCCAATCTGTGAACATATTTTCAGTTGACAAATACATGTTTGGAAAGTTACATACTTGGTAGTAGCATTTAGTTAATTTTTCAAGAGATCCTTGAATTATCATTTACCAGTTCATACAATCAAGCATGTATATGGGAGTTGAGAGCATGTGGTGTATGAATAACATATTGATCACTACCTTTTGGAGGTAGTTTTCTGCATCTGATATTGTAGGTGTTAAGTTGTTTGTTGTTAATATGTCTTAAATGGCCCAATTGTAAGGTGGTTGTTCTAGAAATGTAATATTACTTCCATATTAAAAAGAGATTGAATTCTTATGCAGGCTCGTGAAATTGTAACAGCAAACAACCTAGCTGACCAGGTTGTCGTCATCCATGGACGTGTTGAGGTGAGGTTACCATTTTATGTTTATTCTCAATTGAGGTTGATTGCATTCTTCAATATGTGATGTCGTGTTGGTAACTTGGCATTGTTATTTTTCATGTTTAGAGCAAATTTTTCTATTATTTTTAATTGTTGTTATCTGCATTTGGAGTGAACATATTGCTTTTTCATGCTTAGAACAAGTTTTTTCTATTATGTTTCTATTATGTATATTGGTATGGCATAATCTCTTCTTCATTAATACCACTGTTGTATAAATGCATTTATGTTTTTTTATTCCATACACTTTTGCCTTTGATCTGCATTATATTTTCGTTGCTGTTGAATTGGCAGTGTAGGATGTTGACCTTGAGGAGAAGGTTGATGTGATAATATCAGAGTGGATGGGTTATATGCTTCTCTATGAGGTTTATATTTCAATTCTGTTTCTTTTAGTGCATTTCAATGTTCTATACTTTTGTCAGTTCTGAATTCTTCTTCTTTTTTTCTTCCCTGCAGAGTATGCTGCCAAGCGTCCTGTTTGCAAGAGATAAATGGCTTAAGCCTGGGGGTCTTATTCTTCCTTCTCATGCTACGGTATAATTAGCACACAAAAAATGTCACACTGCTTTTATAGGACGTAGATCATCTATTTGCTTGTACAAGTCATTTACTAATTTTTAGTTTACATTGGCAGAAGTAATATCTCTGATAACTCTAAATACTAAATGTTTTAAATATTAGGGCCCTAGCAGTATCACGTGATGTGAGCCATTAATGGTTTTCTCTGGCTCGGAATCTTGATTTACCATTTTATGAAATGAGACACCAATGGTTTATGATATATCATTTTCCAAACCTAAATACTTGTCCATGATCCTTTCCCATAGCTCTTCATGGCTCCCATAACAAATCCCGAGAGATATGAAGGCAGTGTTGATTTCTGGCGTGATGTATATGGCATAAACAGTAAGCTACTGTCCGATCTATTTTAGAGTTTCAATGTGCATTGTGGGGTGCTGTCAGATACTGAGATCTTGCATGGTGGCTTCTGATGCTATATTTTGATCATAAACCTTTTCTACTGCAGTGTCTGCTCTTGTGCCACTTGCCAAAAAGTTTACATCTGAGGAACCTTCCATTGAAACAATTGGTGGAGAGAATGTTATAAGTTGGCCAGCTGTGGTGAGTCTTGGAAAGTTTTTCTGAATCATAAAATATTAAATTGTCGAGCAATAATCATATGTACTTATTGCCGCTTTTGTGATTGAACTCTAATTGTTCTTTATGCCCTGGGGTGCACATTGTGTACAGTTCAAGCACATCGATTGCTATAATTTTACAGCTGAGGAATTCAAATCTAGCACCACAAAATACAAAGTTTAAAAGATCAATGATGTCAGGTGAATTCTGTAACATCAATCATAATCTCTATCCTGTATTCTGAATTTGCTATGTTAATTTCTCTGTATTATAGTACTGTATGATACTATCTGTTTTTTTTTTGTCCTTGTTATGTAAGGACTGTGATATGTTACCTGATGCTGAATAACATGAATCCTTGTAATACACAGCATCTTTTCTATTTTTGAAACTAATATATCGACAATCATGTGTACTCCTTTCTATCACGGGATTTTAGGAGCAATATTGGTCAATTTGGCAAAATCTTTAAAGAGAATTAAGATGGTTCACTTGGTGGCCAGTGCAAGATTATTTCACTAATGTAGCTTTTCAACTATTATATATAGGGAACTAAGCTGGTTTGTCAACTACTCCCTCTATCCCTAAATATACGTTGTTTTGCGCTTCCCAAGAAACAACTTCAGTTAAAGATATATTTTAAAAAATATTAATATTTATAGTACATAATTAGTACCATTGGAAAAATCTTTGAATCTAGTTTTTAATAGATTTATTTGGAGATACAAATGTTATTGGCGCATTTTGTAGAAATCAAGTTAAACTCATGACACGCACACCAACGGTGACAGATAAAAGGGACAGAGGGAGTACTCAGCTGTAGCATGCTTTTAAATTATGTTTAAACTGCTTTTCTGTAAATATCAAGTTCAACCCTAGGTAAAACTCATACAATGTCAACTGTTTGGTAATGATATTTGTTATCACTTTAAGCTGTGTAACAAAAAAAACATAGGCTGATCTTTAATCATACTACGATAGGTGATAGTTTTCCCATGCCCCACTCTTAGTTTGTTCTATGTTGGCAATGTTATTTTTCCATTAGTTAACACCTATTACAAACACTGTTTGCTCATTAATTATGCTAAATAAGTTAGTCTCTATGCACTATATTATGTGTCAACTTATTTAAAGCCTAATTTGTGTCTGCTATTTTTATTATGTTACTTGGTCCATCCTCACCAATGTTCTGTCCTACAATGGCAGCAGTTGTTAAAGTCGAATAGATTAAATTTCATACCATTTTGTAGACCGTTTATTTGCATCCCCCTTCATCTAAGACTTAAATAAACTATAGGAGACATCAGCAAGCTTCTGCTATGCCTTTATTTATGTGCCAAGTAGATGCAGAATTTCTTAATCTATCTTTTTAAGTAAAATCATACTTAAATTTGTACCAACTGATGCCTGATTGTTATCCGTAGACAAAAAGAAATAGAAATCTATACAGGAAATTGAGATGGCACCATTTCTCCCTTTTGCTTATGATTATTAATTATTTCTTGCAGTTCAATCTAAAGTTTGCAGTTGTACTTGTTTACTCTACTTGCAAAAATATCCGAGTCTAGGATTATTATTTTTCTACTAAATTCTCATGATAAATGTCTTGTATAAGTTCCTTAATAAAAAGCCTGAAATTTCTGTTTTGCCTTTGTGAAGCTCCTATTCATGGCTTTGGTTTCTGGTTTGAGGTGGAGTTCAATGGGCCTGCAGAGTCCTCTCATAATGTTCCTTCCAATTTGGATCCACTTGAGATTGTGCAGAAGAAAAGAAGACGATCATCAGAAGATACAGTTTTGTCCACAGCCCCGAGGATGAACCAACCCATTGGCAACAGGTTTGATTTGTAATAATGGCCTTTTCCATCACGAAAAGAACTTATTTCAGTTTTCTTGCTCTTTTAGAGTAATAATATTATAATAATGATCTTTGGTCATCTTCTGCAGACTATTTTGTATTTCCCAGATCCTATAGAGGTGAAGCAGGACCAAATTATAGATGGTTCTGTAACGGTGTCGCAGAGCGAGGAGAACCCACGTTTTCTGAACATTCATCTAGAGTGCACGTAAGTTCCTCTGTCATACTTAAGTATTTCCATCCAAGCTATGCTACTGCTTGAATGTTGTTTATAGCAATAGTTGCTCAGTAAAATTGTCGCTGTCTGATTTTTTAATCATGGATACAGTTTGGGTGTGGTTTATCACAATGATTAGCATGTAATCCTGTTCCGAAGTTGCCTAGTGCCAGTCTAGCATTCCATATAGGCATAGAGTTGCAACTTGCAAGGATGAACAGTGACATAAGCTGCCTAATTTGTATCATAAATTAGGCCATGGAGCATTCATGCATGTTTAGGAGGTTCCAATGTTTTGGGACATAGGAAAAGTAAATCGGTAAGTCCTTCCAGTCATTGTTCATGCCACATATATGTTTTTTTAGGGGGTTGAAGCCTGAGATTGAGCCATGATTTGATCCAAAATGTCCATGCGTTAATCTGACAATTTGCTAGCTGTCATGTGTTTTAGAGAACGTGTTGTGCTGCACTGTATATTGATATCACACTTTTTAACACTAGTTTTGCATTAAGATATGAATAATCTGCACATAACCTTTGTATCTTGGTTATAGATCGATTAGAACATTTGCTTCACTCCCTTATGCTCTTGTCTTGGTACAACAGCACAGGAGGACAGACATTGGTAAAGGACTGCGCCATGCGATGAACTAGTTTTGTATAATTTTATAGTGGCTGGAGTCCCCTGCCAAAGATCATACATTTTGCAAAAGGGCATTGGCAGTGATGAGCTGAAGACAGGATTTGAGATTTCTTTAATGGAAGCGGAGAGTTTGTACTATGTATGCAAAATTTTCGTCTAATATGCAGGCAGGATTTCAGTAATTGTAGTTTTTGTCTTATTCTATGGATTTAGTTGTTTTAGTTGTTTTTGCATCCGCACGTTCTGGTCATGCCTCGATCTCGCTATCTAGGGCGGGATAAACTGAGATAACCAGTTTTTCCTCTTCTACCAAAAAGATACTTGCTGACCTTTACCTGCGGAGACATTGATGATTGAACCTTTTCTTTGTTGAGAGGATTGTACTTTAGTCTTGGTGGAAAAGCCTGCAGAAAGGCGAGACTTTGTTGATGGTGTTGTCCAATTACGAGTCAAGTTTGTCAAGTGAACGGTCCTTTTTGCTGCAGTAAAACACAGATTAGGTGTGCATTATGTTAGCAGAAAATTGCAGGCGCACCTGTCGTGCCAGTTGCAGATTGCTTTGAAAAATGGAACCCCGCCTGTGGCTGAAACTGGCCTTTCTTCAATGAGCTCTGCTCTACTTCAATACTTCACATGTTGCTCTAGGGGAGAAATGAGAAATGAGGGTCATACATATACTGAAACAAATTACTGATTTGAACGTGAAAGTTGAAGGGTGAAAGCAGAGGGGCTGCATTATTGGTTCCTGCCATTGTTGCACAAGCCAGGTGAAACATGTTCATCGCATCGCAGCCTTGGTTCCTTCCGCAGGCCAAGTGAATGTGTTCATGGCATCCCATCGCTGCCTTGCACAAAGCGAATATCATTTTCAGCTCACCATCACCCACGGTTTCAGTGCAGGCACACGACACCGATCATGGTGCTGGACAGCCATCTCAGTGGCAAAAGGTGAGCAGGTGCGTGCTTTGAACTAACGTCTCAACATATATATATATGATATATGTTCTTGCCAACTTTGAGGACCTTTCCTAACACAATGCAAAAACATTCTTCTCTTGACGTACCTCTATTTACGTATGTACTACTACTAGGAGTACTTTTGTATATACACTGTCCAATACATTCTCATCCCGTATGCCTACGTTTAGAACGCAACGACAGATTTGATCTAGCAGGTGGCGGGTCCAAAACCAATGTATCCATTGGCCGAGTCGACGGTGATCTGGATCCCTTCCTGCTGTATATTTCCCAATATGGACAGGCCGGACGACGACGGCGCGAACGCGAGGCAATATATGCCGCCGTCCACCTCCAGCAGCAGGTTCCTCGCCGGCAGCGTCAGCGTGGCGGCGCCGTCGAAAATAGAGAAGGACACGGTGGGCACGCGCACGCTGGTGTACCCGCTCAGGTCGTAGCACGTGTCCAGTAGCGACACGCTCGGCGCGCGCGGGAGCGCGCCCACCGCGCTCACGAACGCGTCCCGCAGCGCCGCGTACGCCTCCTGCGGCAGCCGCGTCACGGCCGTGCCCGTGTCCATCACCACGCCGCCGCCGCCGTCCTCGGTCAGCTGGAACAGCCGTCCTGCAGCGGCAGCCTCGTCGCCGACGCCGATCCCCGACACGCCGACGTAGTAGAAGCTCGGCGCCTGCGGGTTGCGCACGAGCGGCACCCACACAGCGCCCTCCGGCACCGCCTCGCTCCGCCCGAGCACCAGCGACCCGGCGTCGTCGTCGGCGCCAGAGCTGGACCCGCCGCGGCTCGCGAGGCAGTAGCTGAACGCGCCGCCGGCAGCGCCGCCGAGCTGCCCGACCAGTGACATGGGGCCCCAGCCGAGGCCCAGCAGCCCCGCCGCGCCGACGAAGAGGCCGCGGTTGCGGTGGCCGCAGCCGATGGCGACGCCCTCCACCGCCGTGCCGCCCAGCGTGAGCGTCTCCAGCGCGAGCGAGCCTTTGGTGTAGGACCCGTCCCCGTAGGACACCTCGTACTCGCAGCCGCCAGAGTCGCCGCACCCGGAGGTGCGCAGCGTCCGGCAGATGGCCGACCCGCACGACACCGCGGAGAAGGTCGTCGACGTGGCGGGGTCGAAAAGCGGGTCCGCCTGCGCGTAGCATTCCAGGCACGGCTTGCACTGCACCCAGATGACGTCGCTGCCGGAGTCCACGACGAGGTACTGCTCCGTGGGTGGCGAGCCGATGCCAACGCGGACGAAGTACTCGCCGCTGCCCTCGTCGAGCCCCGACACCACCTTCGACTCCGAGCCGAAAAAAATCCGTCGGCTGGTACGTCGGGGACAGGCGGTTCGCGAGATACTCGGCGCGTGCATTGTCGCGGGCCACGAGGTCGACCACGGCGTGGCGACGCGGGGGTACATCGCGCCGGTGACTGCGTCGCGGCGCACTAACGCGAACGAAGGGCGGTGGTCGCGGTTGCCGTGGGAAGAAGACGACGACGACGACTTGGACGATGAGGTGGTGGTGCTCATCTTGGTGGTGAGGTTGTGACGGTTGATGTCGTAGTGGAAGCGTAGGGATGATGCATGGGAGATGATCACCATGGATGTGAAGACGAACACGAGAAGCTTGGTGGCCGCGGCGGCGTGCATGGCTAGGCTCTTTTTTCTCTAGCTGCTTCGGTCTTCCACTGCGAAGTGAGGTTGGATGAGTGAGGGGGTGGATTTATCTGTGCCTGCTCATGACATGCGTGTCACACGCAGGTAGCTTGTATGCTACTCCTGTCCACAAGTTTGACTCCGATTTGCACCTGCTCTCTAGTGCTGTTGCAGTGTTGTAGTGTACCTGCAGTAGTGGCAGAAGCAAATGGTGTATTGGTGTGGTTGGTGCACCGTGCACAACAAGTGCATCAGCATATATGTGTGTTCCTACTTGCATGCTTGCCCACTTACCTTTCTTCTCCTCATGACATACTGATTTAAAATTGCAAAAATATAATCACACCATATCAGACTTTATAGTTTGTGAGATTTCACCACTGCACATATATAAAGCTGTTTTTGTAGAGAGTAAGGTCTACCTCCACCCCCTACTAAGTAGTTTTGTTGCAAAATCCAGTTCACCATACATGCACTAAGCATGTTTAATTTCACCCGCTAGAGCAACCTATTGTGTTCTTTATATATCAAAAAGTCAGGTAGATTTAAAATTCCTTATAAATGGAACGTAAGTGACATATGAGCTGGCTTCTACATACTTACAATCTTTCGTTTCAACTTCGATTTTGAAGAGGGAACATACCTTTTCTCTGCAATTCTATCTGAAGAGAACATGTTTTGTTCAACAAGTCATGCATAATTCACGACTAAAGCCAAAATAGTATTTATTAGTAACATGCATGTGCGTGCTTTGCAGAAGTGAAGTTGTATCACAGTCAGTTGGATAGCGAGGCAACATGATTCAGATTTGTCAGTTTTTGGCATGCATTTTGAGAGCTTTATTAAGGTGCTCACTTTCCCTCCTTAGCTTTTCCTTGAATAAAAATACCTTTTGCTAATAGATTCGATCTTGTCCTTTACTATCTTTCATGCTACTTCTCTAATTTTCTCAGAGCCAGTTAATTAGATATATTTATTGAGCAGGTACTGAACAAATAATGACGATCACGGATGTGCAAGAGCTTTTTAATTGCTAATTAATTATGTTTCCACTTTTTATATATGCAACTATGCAAGGCATATTTAGTACTGTTAACACACAAGTATATATCGTATATCTGCCAGCAACACACTCCAGTAGTACTACACAGTGAATTGAACCTAGACTCGGAAGAAGTATCTCTGAATGTTAAGGAATCTACAAGATCTTGCCAATCGGTACCTGTGGTGACGAGGATCGTACCATGCCGGCCATATGTTTTTGATGTGCAGTAGCTATCTATCAAATGTATTGCCGGCCTTGTTGCCAAAGGTATGCAGGGACCACATAAATAAAGCTCCTCCTATTCTTGCACGATCAGTTTGGTCATGTTGATCAGTGATCTCTCTCTCTTTCTCTCTCCCTCTCTCTCTCTACGTGTAAAGACTCGGGTTCTTGATCGATGCTGATGAAACTCCAACTTGACCAGCATGCATAGAGATCAACACATAAACTCTTTCTTTATATAATTTGGAAGCTCAGCTAAAGTAGGGACGGGGCTCCATTTCACGGTTTCACCATATAAGTAGAGGATATATATTTAGTGAATTGAAAAAAAAGGACATATTACCCAGCCCACGTACACAAGGCACTTGCTTGTGAACAACATGATTTCACCAGGAAAATAACATAAACATAGCCTCAAGTATAAAGCCTAAATGCCTAATTACAAGCTGACACTTCCATGCTATATATGCAAACTACTGCACATAATCTAGCTAGCTAATGCCGTTACAGCATAGTGATGTCCCTCTATATATATCTATGCAAAAAACTTTCAAGTAGTACTAATAGATCTATCTATCATCTAGACAAAACGCATGTAGTACAAAGATCATCTTGATTACATGAAGAAAGTTACAATCATTGTACTCTTTTACAGACTAATTATTTGACACTGATAAGTGGGATGGGTTAGAAAGCCAAGCTTCTTTTGGTTAGAGAAATAGGCATGCTAATGCAGCCTCAACTTGCACGCCGCAGTGCAAACACATGTCATTGGGTGAAACATGACATCTGAGTCGGCTGTCCTTTCGTCCTTTTTAAAATCCTTTCCATCCCCAATCCCCTTTGCGGCCAATTCGAAATGGCGTGTGCTCATCAGTCACCACCGGCCACTGAACCAAACAAAAAAAGGGTTAGCTAGCTTAGCTCGAGTTAGTTCAAGTGTTGAACGCTAGGTTGGCAGTTCATTCCTGAAAGATTAGCGTATGATTTGCTCTCTCTTGTCATTAGTGCCGCAATACTTTAGTAATGTTTGCAATCACCTGCATGCGTGCATGCCCAGCTACCAAAAGCCTACACATATACTATCAGAAAGTAGTAGAACTCATATTGCTAACTTGTACGGAAGAAAATGACTGTCTACTACTCCGATCCTGTAATCTGTAACAAGATCACAATGTTTTTATTTAACCCAAAGGCATGCAGGGATGGATTGTATGAAACTACAAACCTGACAAAGTAGTATGTAACTCATGTTTTTGATGTGCAAGTATATATGAATTAACCTACTTGGTTGGAGTAACTTATATGCATGCATATCCTCCAGGGTTAATGATAAACGCACACGAACTGCTAATGATTGCTTATATATTGTTTTCACCATGCATGTAATCCTTATTCATGAATTCAGTAGGTAGGAGTCTAAAACCCGCCTAGTCTTGATGCCTTCTTGTCGTCAAGACTGTGTCTTTGTATTTGGTTTTCTATCCTCTTAATTAATGAAACAAGGGTGAATGGGCCGATGACGAAAAAAACTGCTTATATTTTGTTGTTAACAACTAATGTGGTCAAATCATTTGCCATCCACACGCAGCCAAAATATTTGAGATTACTTGTGACAACAACGTTTGAACCGGCACAATTAGGAGCGCAAAGCTTTACGACAAAATGCGACAAAATGTGGTTAGGAGGAGATGAAAGGATTGCTTAAACAAATGAAAAAGGGGAAGGCATGCTTACAAGGGATGCCAAGGCCCAAGGCATGCATGCAGAGCATGCTACAAGGTGAGTGCTGAAATAATAGAGGGCAACGCAACGCGACACTGAACTAATACGACCGACTCTGATGGCGCCGCTGTAGTGGAGTGTGGAGATGTCACCACTCACCATCACCATCACCAACGCCAACGGCTTTGCGATTTGCGTACGTGTTCATTGCTCCTGGTGGGAGGCGCACGCAGAGGATGCCAGGCACTTTTGGATCGGAATTATTGGGGCTACTGATCGATCGAGGCACAGTAGTCAGGCAACACCAAATCAGCAAGAAACTAAAAAAACCGTTTAGAGACTTTTTAGTTGGTATAAAAAAGGATCAGCCTTTATTCTGATGGTGAACTTAGCAAAGTGAGATTTTTTGGCCTTTTTCCCGGACTCCAGTTCGGCCGGTAATTTTATTATGTTTAAACTCTTGTTCAGTAATACAATGACACAACAATCAGCCTTTTTGATGGTGAACTGTAAAAATTCAGTAATCTCTAGGACGGACTCCAGTCCGGCCGGCATCAACATCATTTATAATACAATGACGTAATCAAAAAAAAAAAAAAAAAAAGTTCATTAAACTTCTTGTTCTCAAAAAATCTACTACTTTATAAGCCGGTTGAATTTTACTTTGGAATCATTTAATGCCTAAAATGGTTTTGGTTTAAGACATTTTTAGGGGGTTCCTAGTGCCCTCTCAAGATTAATACACTTTAGGCGGTTTTTGGTTCCAACCTTGGAATTCTCTCTCTTATTTCTCCCTCGGGTTTAGTATTATAAATCGTTTTTAATAAGGTTTGGGTCTAAAGGATCGGGCAATATAAATCATCTAAAATAAACCATATTAAAATTGTTGAGTTTTCAAATTAAAAAATTATAAAGACAATCTGTTTAAAAAATGTTGTTCTCAAAGAAATATACTAAGTCTATAAATTTTTTTGGAATCATTTAAGACCTAAAAGGTTTTGAAAGACATTTTTAAGGGTTTCCTAGTGCCCTCTCAAGATTAATACACTCTAAAATCGACTTCTTTTTTGGTTCCATCTTTGGAATTCAGCAATTTATGTGTTTAAACTCTACTTAATACAATGATACACAAATCTTTTGTGTATTCGAAAAAAAAATTCAGTAGTCTTTAGAGGCAGTTGGGATTCAACATCAATTATAATATTTTGGGGGTTTTTTTTTTTTTTTTTGCATATTATTTCGATTTTCTTAAAGCCAAATCTATCTTTAGTTGCTTCAAGACATAGTTTTCAAGCGCTCTAAATATTTTTTTTTTTTTTTGATTTGTTTGTGGGATTTTTTTATTAAAAAAATTAGAAGCTTAGAGACATTACTAGATTTTTAAAAAAAACTAAGGAAAGGACAAAATCCCCTTCAAAACGGCTTCAAATCAAGCTAGAAAGATAATAATTTGAATGATTTTGAGAGTTCAAAGTGTACGACGAAAGAGGCATCTCCTGACGGCATAGGCTCCTTCTCACGCGAATATCGCTATTTTTGTTTACAAAAAGTGGTTCCTCTCATTTCCGCCAAACCAACATGGAGCCGGTGAACGGCACGTTTTGTCCTATGGGCCGGGAGTTTGATGATGGAAAAAGTCAGCACTCCCCCAACTATCGCGAGTTCACTTTTCCTCCCTCAACGCCGCCACGGACAAAATCACCTCCCCCAACTTTTCAAACCATGCAAATTACCTCCCTCAAGCGGTTTTGAGGTGGTATTGCTACAGATAACGGCGGTTTGCCTTTTTCTTTTTAAAAAAAATTAGGTTCAATCTTTGAAAAATCATAGTAAAATCACGGAAAAATCATAAAATGAAAAAAACTAATTTTTAGACTCCACATGATTAGATCTACATTGAATATATAATATGATATGATTTAGTACAAAGTTTTGCTATGAAGGTTTTGTCTTTTTCTTTTATATTTATTTGGTTGAATCTTTAAAAAATCATAGTAAATCACAGAAAAATCATAAAATAGAAAATCTATTTTTTTTATACTCCACATGTGCATGTCTACACAGTGAATATATAATATGGTATGCTTCAGTATAAAATTTTTATTGTAGTTTTAGATCTATACTTTTGTGTAATTTAATAATTCGTAGCTGCAACTTCTATATTTTTTCGACTAAAGCATATCATATTATATATTCAATGTGTAGATCTAATCATGTGAGTCTAACAAAATTTTTTCATTTTATGATTTTTTTGTGATTTACTATGATTTTTTCAAAGATTCAACCGAAATTCTTTTAAAAAAAAAAAAGGCAAACTGTAGCAATACCGCCCACTCAAAACGGCTCAAGGGAGGTAATTTGCATGGTTTGAAAAGTTGAGGGAGGTGATTTGTCCGGTTTTAACGTTGAGGGGGAGGAAAAGTGAAATTTCGTGATAGTTGGGGAGAAATTCGGACTTTTTCCTTTTTGATGATCTGATCTGGCAGCAGGACGAACCACGCACGTTGGGTTCTGTCTCGGCCTGCTGGGCTAGAAGCACAATTGGAGCCGTTGCGGCCCAGGCCTGCCGAGTGGAGTGGGCTGAGGATGCATTTCCCTGAGGAAAAAGTCTCTTTTCGGTTAAAAACTTTGCGAAAGTCGATTTTGGTCACCGACTTCTAAAAGCAGGATGGCGGTCGCCAGCTTTTCAAACGTGCAATTTCGTCCCTCGAGGCGGGTTTTGGACGGTGGTTTCGCTACAGATAACTCCGGTTTTTCTTCTGATGAACCTGGTTTCATTTTTTTCCTTTTCTTATTTATTTAAATTTGAATCTTTCAAAAATCATAGTAAATCACGAGAAAAATCATAAAATAGAAAATCTAATTTTGTTGGACTCCCACATAAGTAGAGCTAGGCAATAAATATATAATATGGTATACTTTAATATAAAATTTTTGCTATGAAGGTTTTGCCTTTTTCTTTTTATTTATTTTGACTCAATATTTAAAAAATCATAAAAAATTATAAAAAATCATAAAATTGAAAAACCAATTTTGCTAGACTCCACGTGAGCATATTTACACAATAAAGATATATAGATGTACTATTTAATTTATTAGCCAGGGATCCATCGATCGGGTTCACTGGGTAATGCGTCGTGCGTCGATCGACACCGCAAACCTAGCTAACCTAACCCGGCTAAAGAGCCACGGTAACTATGTACTGTGTTATTGCGCGCCTCATGTGTAGTCCAATAAAATTGAATTTTTATTTTACAATTTTTCCGTAGTAATTTACTATGATTTTTTTAAAGATTGATTTGAAATAAATAAAAAAGAAAAGACAAAACCTTCTAGCAAAAAAACTTTGTACTAAAGTATATCATATTATATATTCATTATGTAGCTCTACTCATGTGGAGTCCAACAAAATTGGTTTTCTATTTTATGAGTTTTTACGTGATTTACTATGATTTTTGAAAGATTCACCCGAAATAAATAAGAAAAGAGAAAAAAAGAAACCACAAATCAACGTAGCAAAACCGGGTTCTTAAGCCCGACCACCGTCAAACCATGAGGGACGAAATCTACACGGTTTGAAAAGTTGAGGGACCGTTTTGTCCGGTTTTGAAGTTGAGGGACCAAAATCGAACTTTTCGAAAAGTTGAGGGACCAAAGTAGACTTTTTCCTTTCCTAGACACTCCGCGACCATGTAAGTTTGGGCCCATATATTCGATGCTTATGTGCCAAAACCATAGAGTGAGTTTCAATTCAAAAAAGAACCTCGTAT
>JADLZK010011722.1:0-53263 GCA_015847255.1 Hyparrhenia diplandra | reverse complement strand
ACTCGCACCATGGTCACGGTCTCACGGACGGAATTCCCTCACGGACTACCCATCGGATGCTTGCAGATCAAAAGGATAGCAAGATCGATCCTGGAGTGGGGGACATGTCATGCAAGAACAGGGGCAACACACAGTTCTGGAGCCACGAGTGGAACTTCCTGTGTCCACCCTCCACCTCAAGGCCCGGTTCAACCCGCATCCTGCTCGATGCCGGCGGCGACGACGGAAACTCCACTGTGCATCCGATCAATGATCGGTGCCGCGCATCTGATCCTGCCGTGAGAAGCCTGGTGCCTTCAATCATGGTTCCATACCAAAACCATCTCGTGTGTGGTCTGCTCTTCAATCATAAGATGCAGAAAGAATTAAGCTAGGAGTATGTATGATTCCTGCTCCAGCAGCAGTATTTCAATCAGACAATTAGGACTTGTACAGATCACTGTGGTTATTCTTCTAAAAAAAAACACTGTGGTTATATATATAATAATAATCAGCTAATTTTTTTATTGTGATGTAAATATGCTATATCATGAAAATGGATTATTATAATCACAGCAAATTTAGCATATTAAGGACATGCTAAAATATTTAGCTAAAATAATAATCAGCTAACTATCCTAAATAATAATAATCTCAGACTTGTTATCATTATTCAGTTGTCAATTCTGATCAACCAGGCCCGCATTTAAATGAAGGTTTGGTAACTCCCTCGTGATGGCACACAACACCCTTGTCGGCTGGCTACTGTACACATACTCTACAGCTCGATGCTTGAGAGTGGAAATATAGATGCGGTAGGATTACACTCTTTCAAAACAAGACAAAGCTAATAAGTATATACTCGCCCTTATAAATGGCAGATACCATATGAGAGACAAAACCACTACCAAAGTCACAAGTTTATCTCAAATAATATCTTGTTGTTGGTAGATACCATTTGTAACTGAACTTACCCTCTTCTTGAGAAAAACGTACAATTCTCATATTCCCAAAAAAAAAAAAAAAAAAAAAAAAATAAAAAGACACATGTGCCCCTACTATTATTCTCGCCAAGCACTAGTTTGTGCAAGCAATGGTTTCATATATAGGCTAGAGGAAAGCATTGTCATGCCTCATCTACGGCCATTTATGCCACCCATGATACCAAAGTTGCATCTTTTGTAGGATAATGGTTGGAGGTTAGAATTGCATTTTTTTTTGCAACAAAGGTAGTATAAATTAAAGAACAAAAAATGTGAATACACCATACCACAAAAACAAATTTATAAGACAATCTCTCCAATTAATAGAGGCGGGCACATCTAGAGAGACCGCCTCCGCCATCCGGTGGCCTCCAGGAAAATGTCCGCTTTTGAAAATTATTTACAGAGGTGGTCACCCCTAAGGTGACCGTGTGACCACCTCTGAAAAATCATTGATCAACAATGATAGTATTCTCATGACATCTATATCTGTATATCAATTTTCAGTGGCATACATCTTTAAGATACATATATTTAAAGATTATTGTTAATAGAGATCTTCAATCAAGTGTCTGTCTCTAAAATTCCATTCTTAGAGGCTGACATCGTAAGATGCCGTTCTCTATAAATAGTACTATGCAAAAAAATCATATTTCCTTAAATACGAACTCAAACGAAGAAAAAAATTATATTAAAATTGCAGAGTGAGAATTGACCTACAAATTTGTTGAGAAGTTTTTTTATTTGAAACTATTTAGAGTCCTCTAATATATTATTTTAAATCCGTGGATTGAAATCTTGAAACAACCTCGGACATTGACATGGTTTGAGTAAAGTTGTTCTCCATACAATCTACAACTTTTGAGTTGAAAAGATTTTGATTTTGAAATAGAATCTCAAATATATATTTTCAGGTTTATGATGTATATGACCCTAGCTATCATGTTACAAGGGCTGGAGAGGATGGTTGTGTGATTCTTCTTAATATAAAAGAGGAACGTGAGCTACAAAAGGCTGTTTAATCATGAATGAACTTCCGAAAGACCAGTAGTAGTTGTTCCGCAATAGATGGCAACAAGCAGCAGGTCTTTCGGAGCTATCCCAGTTTGCCTTGCGTACTTGCGTCGTACCACAAAAAGCTACAAGCTGGCGCCGCGCGGAGCCGTGCCGTGGCCCGTGGGCAGACGGCGACCGCGCAGGAACGAACCCAGTTCGCTGTGCCCGGCCGGGTCCTTCTTATTTCTCCATTCGGGGCCAACACCGAGATACACAAGGCCGGCGTGCGGCGCTGTGCACAGCTCTCGCGGCCGACGACACCCACGCCTACCGACCTGATGTACTCTCGCTCGCGATGGAGTCAGTCGGGTAGAACTAGTCGAGTCCCACACGCGACTTGTCTGTCCCCGGCCGGCCGGCCCGTGGGGCACGCGGCACGGGCACATGAGCTGCTTACGCCCGAGTGGCAGCGCGCGTCGACGCTTCGCCGGCGCATCATGCTACTGTTCCGCCGCTGTCTGCACACACACCTTAGCTTTTGTGCGACGAACAGAGAGAGAGAGGGACCGCAGGGGCGACGCGGCGTGCACTGCAACAACGAGCGCACAGGTCCGTCTCGTTCCTGTTTCTGGCATGGCATGCACCTAGCATCGACCCGCTTCTGTTACGTCTAGTTTCCACTTTCCAAGCGCTTGTTGGCACGGCACAGAGCTTAGCTTGGACAGGCGCACGTTCCGTCGCGTCGTGCATTTGCTCGGCCGTCTGGATCTAATCGCACGTCTGATGAGCTAGCTCCAGGACACGACGGACCAACTCATTGATGCAGCTATATATTTGCGCATCCTGATGCAACTGACGAAGTTATTGCACAAGTATATGTAACGACATTGTCGAATCAAAATGACAATTTCCCCTACTACACTATCTTGACTTGATCTGGCAGCAGGAGATGTGGTGTGTTACTGGCCGGCCTTCTTACCGATAGCATAGTTTAATCATGGAGATGGAGACAAAGACAACGAGTCCCAAAAACAAGAGAGAAATATCTGTGCTCTTGGTTCTTACCCATTATGCCTAGAGTTTCCATTGGCTGTTTGATCCGAGTTTCCATTGGCTGTTTGATCCCGTGGTCTCCTAGTCCGGGCACATCATGCACGAACATGATTCTGTGAGGCAGAAGTTAATTTCCCGAATGATTACCTCTACCCTCACACGTCACAAGCTTGACTAAATCAAACCCAAAAATAAGCAGGGTCCGCTCAAGAACAGATGGCGAGCTAAGCAGCAGCTGGTAGTATAAGTATAACTACTAATCAAATCAAAAGCGATCAGATCGCAGCGGGCGTTGAAGACGGGGGCTGCACGCCGGGAAACGATGCAGCTGCCGGCCTTTCTGCGAGCCACGCTAGCTATGGAAGCAACTCCGCCGCCCGCGCGCCGTGTCGGCCGCGCGGTGCCGCCGTGCGGCCGCGCACACGGGAGCCCTTCGAGGCGCCCTTGCTTGTTCGAGCTCGTCGCTTGCTGCTGATGCATGATGATCGAGGTCCCATGGCCTCTGCCTAGCTGGTGATCCAGTACGTACTACTCGTACAATATTTCTTGGGGAAGAGGTGAAGATCCCGACGCTATGTGAACTGCCGCTGAATCCTATAGAAAACCACGCACTTTTTGTTACTGCTGGAGGAAGCAAGAAGAACGGCAGGTGGTGGTCCTTCTTCGTCTATGGGATTTGGAGTCGTTCGAGGTTATATTGTCTGCTTCATTTTGATCAAATTTTTTTCTTAAAAATAATTATAATTTTGCGGCGTCAGATTTGTATGATTAAGTAAATTGTGCAATGTGGATTTATAATTTATCTTCTATTTTTTTTACCTGTACTTAAAACTCATTTACTTATTTCTTAATTGAGAAGAGGCAGCAGAGTTCCTGCCGTTCGTTTCAAAAAATAAAATAATTTATCTTTTTTTAACAAAGTAGTAGGTGTTGATACTTAGCTTTTCTGTATATAAACTTGGTCAATACAACTTTGGCAACCGATCAGATGCAAACAAACCTCTCCGTCTAAAATTGCAAACTTCCAATTTAGGCTATAGGATCTTAATTCAAGGGGCACAAAGGATTGAGTAATTTTACACTTAATGCCCACCCTTAATCACATTTTTGCAAATCCCCCTTCCACCTCCCCTGTGCTCCTCTTGGATCAAGATCCTATGACCCAGATTAGAAGTTTGCAAGTTTGCATGAAGACGTTGGTTTGCACGTGATCCGTTGCGCTACAACTTTATCATAGTTCGATTCTAGATAAACTTATCTCTCTTATACTTTAGAATGAAGTAAGTTTTTTTTAAAAGAAAGAAAGTATAAGTAATGTGAGTTGGTAATTAAGCGACAATTTTTAATTATAGCATCAGATGGTAAAGCCGCTTAAGAAAACTACAAGCTCAAATTACAGTGATGGCCTGTTTGGATACTATGAATTTTTTTTTAAAACCGAGGAACCTTCCCCATTTCCATTAATTGAATAACAGAAAGTTTGGATACTATGAATTGAAACCAATATCTAGAAAATACTTCTCATTCTATTGTTAGAGATTAATTTTCAATTTTTCTCCATTCTTGGGAACCAACAAGTTCTAAGATACAGCTTTGGTTAAAACTGGCAATTTGGTACTGTATGTCATCTAGCAGTTCTCTTGTTAACAAGGCTAGTGCATTACTAAGGAAATAAATGGTGTGACAAATATTTTGAGCGATTGTTGGCATTGGCAGCCAGCAAGTTGAGCTGCAAAAAATAAAATATACTGCTATATATCTATTCTTGTATTAAATTAAAACAAGTTATCAAGGGACAACTCTACAAAATCTATACTAACTGAATCCAAACAGACATTCCACAAAACAAAACAATGTTGCAATTATGTTTGTTACAAGTGCAGTACCGAGTAAGAGCCAGCAGGTGACCAAGTAGCAGTACTTTGACTGCGCTTCCCCTATCCTCTCTCTATATAAACCCACGCCCACGCAGCCGTATTTCACTCGCACCACCAGCAAACACACACACGCCCACAACTGCCCAGTGGCCACGCACCAAATAACACGCCTCGTGTCGACCAGCGAGCGAGCGCCAAGGCACGGGCAAGCACACGCGCCGTACCCGTACGCGCTGCAGTGCCATGCCGGAAGCACCGACCACCAAGACAACCCCGCCGGCCGGCGGCTTCGCCCCCGGGCGCACCGCGAGGCGCTCGAGTTCATCGAGCATGTCACGGCCAACGCCGGCAAGCTGCAGCGGCGCGTCCTGGCGGAGATACTGTCGCAGAACGCGCCGGCCGAGTACCTGCGCCGCTACGGCGTCCAGGGAGGATCCGCCGACGCCGTCGAGGCCTTCCGCCGTGTCGTCCCTCTCGTCACCTACGAGGGCCTCCAGCCGGACATACTCCGCATTGCCAACGGCGAGACCTCGCCGATCCTCTCAGGCAAACCCATCTCCGAGTTCCTCACGAGGTATAGTCTATCCATCTCACCATCACGACGCTCCTGTGGGCGGACATGTACTGATCATAACAACTGACGATGTTTGTGTGATCCAGCTCTGGCACATCCGGAGGGGAGAGGAAGCTGATGCCGACCATCGCCGATGAGCTTGACCGGAGGTCGTTGCTATATAGCCTGCAGATGCCGGTGATGAGCCAGTCGGTGCCGGGGCTGGACAAGGGCAAGGCGATGTACCTGCTATTCGTGAAGGCGGAGTCGCGCACACCCGGCGGGCTGGTGGCGCGGCCGGTGCTAACGAGCTACTACCGGAGCCGGCAGTTCCTGGAGCGGCCGCACGACCCCTACACCGAGTACACGAGCCCCAACGAGGCGATCCTGTGCGTGGACTCGTACCAGAGCATGTACGCGCAGCTGCTGTGCGGCCTCGTCCACCGCGCCGACGTGCTGCGCGTCGGCGCCGTGTTCGCGTCGGGCTTCCTCCGCGCCATCCGCTTCCTCGAGAAGCACTGGCCGCGCCTGTGCCGCGACATCCGCACGGGCACGCTCGACCCGGAGATCACGGACCGCGCCGTGCGCGACGCCGTCGTCGGCAGGGTGCTCCGCGGCGCCGACCCGGCGCTTGCCGACGAGATCGAGGCCGAGTGCGCGGGACCGTCATGGGAGGGGCATCATCCGGCGCCTGTGGCCCCGCACCAAGTACATCGACGTGATCGTGACCGGCGCCATGTCGCAGTACATCCCGACGCTGGAGTTCTACGGCGGCGGCCTGCCTCTGGCGTGCACCATGTACGCCTCCTCGGAGTGCTACTTCGGCCTCAACCTGAACCCCATGTGCAAGCCAGGCGACGTGGCATACACGCTCATCCCCACCATGTGCTACTTCGAGTTCCTTCCTCTCCAGTGCAGCGACGACGGCAAGGCAGAGCCCAGCCACCGCGACCTGGTTGGCCTCGTCGATGTCAAGCTCGGTCACGAGTATGAGCTCGTGGTCACCACCTACTCCGGTATGCCTAACATCGTCTTCGATCGAAAGCATGCAAGCACGGAAAGATATAGATCCATGCCAATTAGCTAGACTTTGAGCAGTGGACGATTGTTGTGAACGTTTTATTTATGTGATGGTGACGACTGCAGGGTTGTATCGGTACCGCGTGGGCGACGTGCTGAGGGTTACCGGCTTCAAGAACGAGGCGCCGATGTTCAAGTTCATCAGGCGGCAGAACGTGGCGCTGAGCATCGACTCCGACAAGACGGACGAGACGGAGCTGCACGCGGCCGTGAGCGGCGCGGTGCAGCACCTGGCGCCGTTCGGCGCGTCGCTGGTGGAGTACACGAGCTACGCCGACGCGGCGACCATCCCGGGCCACTACGTGCTGTTCTGGGAGCTGCGCGAGGGCAGCACGGCGGTGCCGGCGTCCGTGTTCGAGGACTGTTGCCTGTCGGTGGAGGAGGCGCTCAACAGCGTGTACCGGCAGTGCCGGGCCTGCGACAAGTCCATCGGCGCCCTCGAGATACGCGTCGTGTCCGAGGGCACCTTCGACAAGCTCATGGACTACGCCATCAGCCGCGGCGCGTCCATCAACCAGTACAAGGCGCCGCGCTGCGTGCGCCCGGGCGCGGTCGTGGAGCTGCTCGACGCGAGGGTGCAGGCCAAGTATTTCAGCCCCAAGTGCCCCAAGTGGAGTCCAGGGAACAAGCAATGGAGCGCCGGTAACGGGGACGCCGCCTGACCTTTTTGAGCCGGTCGGAGTGACGTGACGATGGATGGTTTGGCTGGCACTTACATCAGTATGAATTTTCAGAGGCAGCGAGGAATTCATAGCTATGGAATGATGACCTAGGGGTATCCACATCTTTTGATTTTTGAATCTTTTTTGTTTTCTTGATCTCTGTAATATGTGTCATGTGTTTCTTTAAGGTCGTGTATTTTGCTATGCACTTAGCTTGGTGCATGTCAGTTAATTACATATACTAAGTTACTACTTTTATATTAGCCATATTTACGCAATGGATTTTCCTATGTCAAATTAAAATTCAAGCTACATTGGAAAAGTGGATTGTGATAATAATTTACTACTCGTACTGTACTAGAGATATATATATGGACTTTGTTCTTTCTGTTAGATTTATATATACTTCTCATTTTTTAAGAACGTATATGTTTTTTTATATAAATTCATGTGGATGAATTTGACTTTCTTCGTTGCGGCGCTACTACCACTGTTTGATCCCCGGGAAACATGGTCACGGAAATTGCATTGATGTACAGAAGTGATTCATATATACATACTTCCAGTACTACTCATTTTCTAATCAGACCACCAGGAGTACAGCACGTTTTCTCATTTTCCCCCTTTTTTCCCCGAAAAAGAGATCGGATTTGCCAGCCATATATCTAGCTAGCTATCGAAAGAGAAGGGCACGCTCTCTCATTTTCTAATCAGGCTAGTGCCTGGTTTTTTTAGTGGCTTAAAAAATAGTACTGTTTGTGAGTTGCTCTTTATTGAGCCATTTAATCAACATTCGATGTATACCTCTCAAATGATACAGCAAACTTGAGCTATGTATAGCTGTAGTTGTAGGAGATTTATAAACGTAAAAACAACTGAAAAGTGGCAAAGCTGTTAATACTAACTTTGGTGTACTTTTTGAGTCAGCGGGTCTTCTTTTTCAGAATGAAATAAAAGGTGCTGCACAACCCTCTCCCTAATAAGCATAAAATAATAGTTAGGCTCAATATCAATTAAACCTATTGATCAGTCAAAAAGATAAGTGTTTCCGTATTTTTATTTATTTATATGCTGAAATGCTTTTAAGTGCTAATTGAGAGTATTCAAAATTTTACTTTTTCTCCTATTGAAGTTATACTTGTGTGCTTGATATAAATCATGCAACATTTTGCACCAATACATTTTTTTTATTGAGAAGGTTTTTGATTGTTATTAAGGTTGTGTTTAGTTCACCTAAATTTCTCATCACATCGAATCTTTAGACGCACGCATGGAGTATTAAAATATAGGTAAACAAAATAACTAAATGGACAGTTTGAATATACTTTTTACGAGACCAATCTTTTAATCCTAGTTAAACCATAGTAGGATAATATTTATCGTAAACAAACAAAAAGTGTTACGGTGTTTTTCAGCTTCACTTTTCAGAAACTAAACACAATCTAAGACAATTACATTTTCTACATGAAGTTATACTTGTGTGTTGGACGTTTGGAGTGTCGGACAAGTTCTGGCATACTGGTGTGGTCATCAATGTTGTTTAGCGATGGCACATTGCTCTCCCATTGAACTTTCTTTGCCAGGCCGTCTTGGATCATCAGGCATGCATATGCGTCAGCAACTCAGCAATCGATAGTACATAGTACTAGTCGTTTAGTAGGGCTCTAAAGATGACAGCGATCGAGCACGGAAGAAACAAGTCTCATAATGAATAGTACGGCCGTGAACATCATACGTACTAAGCTTGATTAGGTGTTCGAGAGAGCACCCCGCGCGCTTATACGTGGACATGGTTGCCAATCTTCCGGGAGCGGCGAGCATTTGAATGAGGTAACTCGGAGGTAATAGATGATCGTGACCGTTAGATCGGAACAAATGGACGGTCCACAGTCATTTGGGAGTACCGTAACAATTGCCTTATAGTATTTACTTAATTTTTAATTTATAAAATAGGGTAAATAAGGAAAGATTTAAATATTTTTTTGGATTTTATGCATGCATGCGTGCATGCACAATCTGTAAATGCCGTTCCGTGATATTGAGATCTTTTAACGTGGTTCTACCAATCGGCGTGGATGGGCTGCCGGATGTAAATCCATATTGGAGGACGTTGAAGCGAGGAAGAACACATATTTCTCTTTTTAATTCATAGCTAAAACTTGTAACTAGTATTTCTCACTCATACTAACTTCAAATGTGATGATTTTTTCCTAATTTTTTTCTACAATCATGGCCTCTCAAGTTATTGTGGTCATACTAATCTTACTTTACTCATATTTTGTTGTGGATTCAAATTCAGATAGTACTATTTATTGATTTTAATTTGAATTCATACAATGCAAAATAAAGATGGCATTTTCCTTGCTGTACATGTGGTTGGGAAAAAAGCAGAAGAAGACAGCGTGATTAGCGGGGAATCAGGCATGCAGGCCGCCGGGTGAAAGGGGGATGCAGTTTTTTTCTTTCCTTTTTTCAATTTGTTAATTTATTTAGTAATTCATTAAATTGTAATAAATCAATGGTTCGAGATTGATTTGAGATATTACCTTCTAATAGGTAAAAGGTGTACTGAAGCATTGCCCATACTATTAACTCTTAGGAGGTAATAGATGATCGCGGACCGTTAGATCGTAATAAATGGGCGGTCCACGGTCATTTTAGGAATCTGTAAAGATTGCCTTATACGAAAGACATACCATCGTGTAGAGTGAAAAGCACACACACTCCGCGTAAACATAGGCGAGCAAATTCCTACAAATTTCAGCGATTGGATCATAAAGCAGACATCGATCATTGACCCAAAGCAGCGTATATGCGTTCACCTCAGTCCTCAGCGAGCTGGAGACGATGTGTACGCCGGGGGCTGGGCAGACAAAGCCAAAGGCCGAAAGGCGTTGCGTAAAGCGGGAACAGGCGAGCGAGCCTACAGCTACAGGCTACAGCATCCCCTGGCAAGCAAGCAGAGAAGGTGGTGAGGCATCCATGTGGGTGGCACGGTACAAAGCGGACAGGGGGCGGCCCCCGGCGCGGTGGCGCCACTGGCGCGCCTTGGCGGTTGCGGCGGCAATGATCTCCGGGGCGTGCGCGGCTGCTGGGGACCCTGGCTGTAGCGGGAGCGCGCCTGCTGCCAAATCAATCGGCCTTGACGCCTTGTAGAAGGGCACGGCACTGGCCGGACCCAGTGCTCTATGCCACCAGCTGCCAAACGTGCTGTTCCTGTAGTGTGCGTGCAACCGCCTATCGATCATTGCTTGCTGGTCATCGGGTTGTCAGATCATTTTGACCTGGTCATCGGGTCCAGTCTCGTCAGTGCAGCGTAGTCCAACTGGTGAACAACCAGATACTAGCATGTTCGCATGTCGATCAGTCAGACCCATACATTCTTGCATGACACCGAGCACCAGCACCGTTAACTGCAATTTTTTTTTTAAGATAATGGAATTATATTCCGCCTCTCGCGTAACGCACACAGCCGAAACCTCTACGTAATCGCATTACAGCCAAACTTATTACAAAATCTAATAACAAAAAGAAACTTTAGTACATGAAGATATCTATACTAAAGATAAACCGGCAAGTGCAAAAGATACACCTTTCCCCCCCCGTCCGCTCCGCGCACGGCGTGCACGCCAAAGGCCTAAGCGCCGCGCCGCCCAAACCTCCGACGCCCCCCCCCGCCGCCGCCGGAGGCGGCCGCCGGAGGCCCGGCGGCGCCCTAGGATGGCGGCGGCGAGGCTTTTCCTCCGCTCGGTGGGCGCCGGTGCGGTGAGCGCCCGGCGGCGACCATTGGCGGCGGGCGGCGCGGATCCGGCCGCTCGCGCGGGATCCACCTCCTCCCGGGTCGGATCTCGCGGCCGCCGGCCGATCGGCGCTGAGCGACGGCCGGTGGAGGCGCCTTCGTGGACGCGGGCGCGGCTTTGGTGGCGGTGGGTCGGGCGGTGGTCGACGGCGGCTTCGAGCTTGCCGTGGTGGAGTACCGTCGGTGGTGGGCGAAGCCGGTGGCCATCTTGGCGTCCCCGGCGTCATCGGAGCGAGAACGGCGGCGCCGTGGAGCGGGTACCGCAGGAGGTGGATCTCGCGCCCCCCTGGTTGCAGCTGTAGTGGTGGTGAGTAGCGGCGAGCAGCAGCAGAGGAGTGGGACTTCAGCGGTGGGGGAGGTGGGATTGCGACGGAGGAGCTGCTCTTGTGGACGGTTGCGGCGGCGGTCCCGGTGTGCCTTGCCATGCGGCGTCGCGGCGGGGCCTTCATGCTCCAAGCGAAAGGCTTCCACCGGCTCCACGCCGGTGGTATGGTGGCGGCGTCGGACGTCGCAATCCCGATGGGGGCGCCATGATGGAGCTACAGCCTGCCGGGTCTCCGGGTGAAAACCCCGGCCCATTTACGATGAGCGACGGCGGCGCCATTGGTGTCGCCCCTCCTTGAGGCGTCGTCTCGAGAGACCGACTCGGCTTTGGTGTCGGGCTGGCCATCGTCTTTGACGGCTTCGCCGATGTTGGCTTCTCCGCCGTGTGGATCGAGTGAAGGGTGCTAGCTACTCGCGACCGAGGAGGCTCCTTCTTGTTGGTGGACGGGGTCATCTCTCTTTGTCGCTTTAGGTCGCTGCGGCGGACTCCGGCGACCGCATTGCTTCGCAAGGGCCTATGCGGTGCGGGATCTGCGTCTTTGGACGGCGCTTGCGAACGCGGCAACGAGGATGACTCGGCTTGCGCCGGTCGCGGCCGGGTCTTTTTCAAGATGGTCGAACCACCCGTGTGGCACAACGCCGGAAGATGGCGCAAGTGACATCCCCGGTCTTCGGCTCGACGGCGGCAGCTTTGTGCGTGGAGATGCTACGGCGAACGTCGACCAGCGGGCGGCGGTCCGGTTGCTTCAAGATGATCTTCGTGGGTGGGGCAGCTTTGCTCGTTGTCTTGACGGCAACCTTTGGAACGAGGCCGAGCATGAAGCGTTGTGGCGGGTGTGGCGAGGAGGCCCCCAAAGACAAGAGAGAGTAAACAGCGGATGCGGAGAGGTCCCCCGCGTGTTGTGGAGGCTCGGTCTCGGTGTTTTCATTTCGTCGGATGGCAGCCTTGTTGCAAATGCACCGCGGCGAAGGGTCCCGCACGGCGGTGGCCTTCTCGGTGGGGTGGTGTCCGCCCTCTTGTTTGTCTTTGGCGTCCGGATCTCGCCTCGTGTTTCTTCGACGACCGCTTGTGTGCGGTTTTGTGGGTGGTGCCGCAGTTGTTTTCTATCTCTTTGCCGCTGTGTGTGTTTTTTTTTTAGAGTTTTGGCCATGTTGGCGTTTGTGCGGCAACCCGTGTTGATGTCCCAATCCAACCGGGCTAGTTTAGTTTTCTTCCCTTTTCTTTTGGTGTTTTGTTTTGTTTGTAACTTGCCCCCTACGGCGCCTCCTTCTTTAATATAGCGGGCAGCTCTCTCCTGCCGGTTCGTTTCAAAAAAAAAAAAAAAAAAAAAAAAAAAAAAGATAAACCGCCCATAGCATCGAAGAATTGAGATGCATGGACACCCCACCTCGGACGCCCGACGAGAATGCAAAGTGGTGTCGCCTTCTAGACACCCCCCTGCGGTGGCAAACCGGTCCACGCTTGATCCAAAAACCAGAATGTGGATCGATGCGGCGATAGATATGCCGTCGACTACGTGGTGATACCGGATTGCCGGTGGTGCATCGCGACGCCGAATGGTCGCCATTGGAGAAGCACATGTCCCCGACGGAAGAGAGGTCGTTGCTCACCGTTAGAATGTGTGAGCAACGGCCGCCGCCGCCGTGTCGGTGAAGACGGAAGTCGCCATTGGATCTGCGACCCGTCCTCTCCTCTTCGACCTCCACCTTGGGCACCCCCACCCGCAGCTTATACGCGATCGGCATGAGAGGTGCCGCCGCCGACATCGGATATCTTTGCGGCGTGAGGTCCGGAATCATGAGCCGAATCCGGCCATGGAGGCAAATGACCCGATCACGAGGCGGCGGATGCCATATGCTTGGTGCCATGGCGGTTCAAGCACCGGAGGGGCCGACGGCAGTGGCGATCGCGGTGGTTGGGTAGAATTCAAGCACCGATCCTTTTCACGCCACCCGTTGCCAATCGGTGTCGACGCCCCCGTCAAGGAACACGGTCTGCGGCCGGTCCGCCCGGCGCGCGCGACCATCGAGGTTGATACGGTGGCCCGATCTTTGGAAGACGGCCGCGATCCCCGTTAACTCTTGGCCCGAGGCGCTGATGGGCGGGCATCCGATTCCTGCGCCCATCGATGTCGCCGTTCGCCGGGCAGGGAGCCTCCGAAGATTGCCGCATCGCATCGAGCTGATCCGACGACCCAACCAACGGCTTCCTCCGGCGCATCCTCCTCTTCCGCGATTCGGACCATCGCATGGTCTTGAGGCGGCCCGGCATTTGGGGGTGTTGGGTGAGAGGGTGGACGGCTCGGGGAGACTGGAGGCGAGGTGGGTGGCCGGCGGCGCCGGAGTGGCGGCCGGTGGGCTGGATGGGGCCACCTTGGTCTCCATCACCGTGAGTTTCGGATCTCACATCTTTGCGAGCCGTCAAGGAGTTGTTCCCGCACCGTTAACTGCAATGCCTCCCAACGGCGTTACCACTACGAAATTCTTGATAAGATCCTTGAATAATAGCGGCGATGGTTGGGCTGGCGGTTTGGTGGGAGTTAAAGAAGCCGACGGGGGCACACGTGTAGCGGGGGGACATGTTGCCCGGCTATGGCATGTCATGCCATGCCACCGGGTTAATGCGGGGGGGTGGTGGCGGGCCGTCAGCTGGTGGCTTGTGGTGCGCGTCTTGTCGCGGCCGGCAGCCCCCGGCGTGGCTCGCTCCACGGTCCCGCCACCAGACCCATCACTCCGTCGCCACATCCCACGCGCGGCCAAGGAAAAAAGGCATCGGCTGTGTTTGGAGCCCAAAGTTTGGGGCAAAAATTTGGGAGTATGTCACATCAAGATCAGAAGACGTTTGCGTTTGTTTGTTAGTGGTAAATATTATCCTACCATGACGTAATTAGGCTCAAAAGATTCGTCCAGCAAAGTACATCTAAACGCCTACATTTGATGCTCTATGCATGCGGCATTTTGATGTGATGGGGAATCTTCTTTTTGCATAGTGAAATTTTGGGGAATTTGGGGAACTAAACACAGCCATCGCATGCGCGGGCGGGCGCGCTCCTGCTGGCCGCTGCGCCTCCAACGCCCGGCCGCGGCTGCGGCAGCCGGCAGGGCAGGGGTAGATAGGATAGGATAGGAATGCCCCCATGCCTCCTGTGCGCCATCGATGGCCCGCCCGGCGGGCGGCCTGGGCTACCAAAGGCATATTACAACACCAAGATGGTGAGATGCGTGAGTGAACACACTAACTAAAACAGGGAGGAGGAGGCAGCAAGTCAGAGCGGCCATTGAATCCCTTGTCTGATAACGTTTGGTGCCACTCTCCGATCCGGCCCCGCCCCCGCGTTTGATTCCCTGACCCAACAAGTACGCGCCAAAAAGGTTTCCTTCCTCCCCTTTCCTCGGCGTCGTCAGTGATGGAACGAGAGCGATCTAGTTGGACTGATAAATGGCAGGGAAATCTGGTTGCGTTGCCCTTGCCCCCGGCCCCTCGATCATTACTCCGGCAGTCCGGCCAAGCTATCTAACGAGTAACGGTGGCTGATGATTCATTCGTGCCTAGCTTCGCCACTGCGCCCGGCCGCCCGCCCGTCGAATCACCAGAGCGGGACATGCCACTGTGCGCGGACCATGACGGGGCGACGTGGCTCAAGGCTTTTGAATTTGATCGAGTGGTGGCCTCCGCCTCCGTCCGGCATCATTGGTAATGGTGGGCTGCATCTTGCCGTGAACCGGCCGCGCGCCCGTGGGAGTGGGACAGCGACGAGCGAGGCCGGGGACATTCCCAGCTACCGGCGGGGCCGCCCCCTCCATCTGGTCGCTATCCTACCTCACGCACGCAGGTGCGATGCCGGCGCCGTGTCTGACAGTGGCGACTGTGCGCGATTCAACCCTCCGCACGCGCTCTCCATCCATTCCAACTGTCGAGATCGGAGATCCATCGGGCACTGTTTCCTTTCCTTGAGAGGCGCATGTGCACGACGGCCAACAGTGGCCGCGCCAGTTTTGCGAGAAACGTCTAGTAGTCAATTTTTCCCCAGCAGAAAAGCCAGAAATGGCGGGAGACCTGCCTTTTTTTTTTTTCGTCTGATCTGAATCTGATGATGAGAGCCCACCTCAAACTCGTATTATGGGTGCTGATTAAGCTCATCCACTGGCTTCACCGTGCTGAGGGCTTGGCATGGGCAATATGGGTGCGTTGTTTGGCGACAATGGAGGGTGACCTCTATGAACAGCACTGGGAGGTCCAACAATCCTTGCTTGCCTGTAACAGGCCATTACCAAGGTTCATTTCGGCCATGGCCGAGATACATCGTTCTGGTTTGATGTGCTACCTGGTGATGACTGATCCATGACGCTCTGGAGCACCGTGCGTTAGGTGTTAAGTTTTCATTTTTGTTGTTAATGCAACGTGGAATTGAGTGTCGGATTAGTTTGCACAGGAAGAAAATTATGGATTCCGACTTGTGAAGTCTGTGGCTTGGCGGAAGAATCTGCTGCACACATTTATCCTTGTTCAGTTTGGTGGGGAAAATCCCCCTCAAATTCCTCAATCCCCTTGTTCAGTACGGATATAAATTAGACAATATTTGTAGCTCATGTACGATGATCCTTATATTCCTAATAACAAGCAAAAAAAAAAAAAAAAGAGCAGAGGGTCTCTGACCTCTGAAATTGGAATGATGATCTATGCTTAATATTTTTAAGTTGATTTTCGGGGCGCAATGGTCTCTACATACTTATACCACTTCGAGCCATAATGAAGTTGCATTACTCAAGTTATTTAAAAAAATCCTATGATCGAAAAGAGAAAATAATTAAATACAACACTAATAAAAAACAGACAGAACGACCAATGAATCAGTTGGGGTTGGTCTTGGTTGTGTTACTTCTCAAGATGACGATGTTCACAACTGAACCATCGAGTGTAGCATTCCTCACCTTCACGATGTGGGACATCCTGAACAGGTGCGCAACGGTGGACAAGCCGACGTGCCGGTCGACGGCGATCGCGATAGCGCCACCGCGTCGGACAGTGCGCTCGATCTCGGTCGCGAACCGGGACGGGAAGAGTGCGCCGGTGAGCGCGCCCGGGTCGTCCGACAGCACAACGTCGAAGGCGCCGTCGAAGAACGGGAGGTTGTGCGCGTCCGCTCGGCGGACGAGCGGCGGGAAGTCGACGAGATCGACGGCCGTGACGTCCCCGACGCCGGCGGCGTGGAGCGCGTCCGCGGCCAGCCCTGCGCCTGCGGCGACGCAGAGCACGCGGGAGGACTCGCCGAGGAGGCGGAGACGGCGGAGCGGGGCGAGAGGGACTTGGAGAGGGCATCGCTGCGGCGGCGCCAGCGCGGGGAGGCCCGGAGCTTTGAGAGGCGGAGGTCGGGGTCCACGACGCGGCGGGATGCAGCGTCGCAGGAGGTGCGCGGGAAGGGCGCCAACGATAGGGATGAATACGTGGGCGAGCCGCTGCCTCCGACGATGCAGTAGGAGGAGGAATGGCGGAACAGGTGCAGCAGTGCCGCGGTGGCGACGGCGGCCAGGGCGATCGACACGCGGTTCAGCAGCCGCCGGACGTGCCCGTCCATGGCCGTCGCAGCTCGGTGGGGCCTTTGGGGGAGAGCCGCTGCGGCCCTGTGAGCGGCTGAGCCCCCGATGCGGCGAGTAATGGGCCAGGTGGTTCAGTTCGGCCCGGATGTGTACTACCTGGTTGGGCTAACAATTACCGGCCCAAATACAATGCGCAGCATCGCAAAACCTCCGACTCCCAGGGCTCTCGTCGTCTCGACGCAAACCCCACCCGCCGCCACGTTACGCCACCATGGCCATGGCCACCCCCGCCGCCTTCCACCGTACGCGCCGGCTCTTCAGCGTCTTGTCCTCGGCCGCGGCCACTCCGTGCGCTGGGGCACCCAATTTGGCGCCGGAACACGCGCCGGACCATAAAGCGGCCGCCGGCGAGGCGGAGGTGAAACCCAAGGCGGGCCGCAACCGCGGGAATCCCCGGCAAAATCCTGCGGGTCGTTTCCGAGGAGCGCGATCCGGACAAGCTGGTATCCCAGTTCATCGCCGCGTCCACCGCGTCCCCACGCTTCCGCGACAACCACCGCGTGTACGAGGTGGCCGTGTCCCGCCTCGCCTCCTTCGGCCGCCGCGACGCCGTCGCGGCCCTCCTCGACTCACAGAAGCCCTTCCTGGAGGCCTCCAACGAGGACTTCGCCGTGCGCATCTTGCGCCTCTATGGCCGCGCAAACATGCCGTCCCACGCCGCCGCGACCTTCCTTGGCCTTCCCCGAAGCACAAGTCCGTCACGGCCTTCAACGCCCTCCTCGCCGCATACGTCGACAACGGCGACTTCGACTCTCGCCACCGCGTTCGACGAGATCCCGGCCTCTCAGAAAGCCGAACCCTCGGCTGCCCTCGATGTCATTTCGCTCATGGAGAAGTGTGGTCTGACCCCTGATATGGTATCTTTCAATTCTCTGCTTAATGCGTTTTACAACAATGGTCGATTTGACAAGGCCGAGAAAATCTGGGAGATGATGAAGGAGAGGAATCTTCAGCCAAATGCAAAGAGCTACAATGCAAAGCTCCGGGGTTTGGTTGCTCAAGGGAGAATTGACGATGCAGCTGCTGTGATTGAGAGGATGCAGAAGGAAGGGCCTAAACCTGATTCAGTATCCTACAATGAGCTGATTCGAGGGTACTGCAAAGAAGGGAGGTTGGATGAGTGCAAGAAGGTATATGATGATCTGGTAAAGAATGGATATGCACCAAACAAGGGCACATTTGAAACTCTCACACCATGTCTTGTGGAGGCCGGGGAGCTTGATCTTGCTCTAAATTGTTGTCAGGAGATCTTTAATAGGAAGTGCAAGAGTGAAATGTTCATTGCTGCAGGCAGTAGTGACCGCATTGGTTGCTGCATCTAGAGTCGAGGAGGCTAGAAAGATTGTTAAGCTTGGCTGGAAGAACAACTACACTCCGAGACATTTGAATATGCCAGCACTTAATGGCAAAGACAATAATGTCAAAGCTGAGACTGACTGCAATGATTCTGTACCATATGAAGAGGGGAGTGAGGAGGAAGTGGCGTCTAAAACTGCTTGATGGTGTGAGGAGGATATACTTTCGAAGGTTAGCCATTGATCTGTCATGCCCATGCACACTTTACTGTTTCATTGATCTCTGCATGCCGATACAAAAACACTAAGAATGCTTGTAGAGTTGTAGTCATGCAATCCTTTAAAGAGATAGTGGTTAATTTCGCTTTTGTGCTGTAATATGCTTTGTAAAATAACAACTACTTGTGACAACAAGATATTTACAGCAAATATTTGGTGCTCCCTATAATGTTTAGCATGAGCAAAGTGTTCACGATGCATTCGAATCATTATGGCTGTCATTGTTAGCAATCAAATGAAAGATAATCAACAGTACCTATGAAGGTTGTAAGCTGGTCTCCTATACTACCACTGCTAGATTCTCACTCTGTTCCAAATTGTAAGTCAGGATCACCACGAGGCTGCTGGTGAACACTTGCATCAACTCGCGACGCTGTTAATGGACAAAGATCATGGAGAAGACGAAAACCGAGCTGACTGGGGCACTGAGCTGGATCTCTAGCTGCTTTTGTGATGCTGATGACGCACAGACTGTGATCCTGTAATTGGTCACAGTCTGTAATATGTTGGGAGCTATGCTCTGGATTGTGGTCTTTCTGGGAGCTGTTGCTTTAGCTTGACTTGAAGAGGTGAAATCGTTGGCTGTTTGACTTTCTGTTGTTGCGGCCAGGTTAGTCTCTGAATCAGTAGCTAGCGTTAGTTTTCTCCTCTCGGTCTTTTCTTTGATCTTGGTTCATTGGTTGTTCCTTTCTATGATTGTACAAACTGATGTATTCCGTTTTATGGATAGAAATGTGGTTTCCTCGCTTCAAAAAAACATGACTTTTGCTATGTAACTACAATAATGTTATGGAAAAGCCAAAATCACTTGCAGTTTAGAACAGCGAGTACTTAGCTTTAACAAGCAAATAAGCATGTGGTTCCCGCTTGACGACTTGTATGGTATAGCCGTGTAGCATATGGACATTTCCTATCTCACGTGAGGCTCGGATTTTTGCTTAGTAGAGTCAAAGTGACAAGCTAGTTGTTGATATTTCTTCTCCACAACAGGATTGATTCATTGATAGTGATGCCTGTTTTTTATTCTTAGTTTCGTCACACCATCTTATCGGATCAGATAACTGACCGTTAGAATAATGAACTGAAAGTATTACAGGATGGTGCACTGACTGCCAATGTGCCACACAAAAGATTGTTGCCACACAAAATAGTCGTCCAAGAAGTATTAGTAGTATATGGTTCTCTGTATCTGTACACAGAACAAATTAACGAGGGGGT
Organism: Hyparrhenia diplandra; assembly: GCA_015847255.1. Taxonomy (NCBI): domain Eukaryota; kingdom Viridiplantae; phylum Streptophyta; class Magnoliopsida; order Poales; family Poaceae; genus Hyparrhenia; species Hyparrhenia diplandra. The sequence continues at coordinate 33,567 of JADLZK010011722.1, read as the reverse complement.
GGGCGAAGATGATGACCCAGAAGCTGCAAACAAACCCCACAGTGGTCACATTCGGCCTGCATGGCCCGTGGCCTCCCTGTCGTTGCCTCTCCATCATCTCCTCTTTGATGGGCTCTGTATCAATGAGCAGTGTGGTCGAGCTGGGCTGTGCGTTAGGCTGCAAAAGTTAACGGCCCCGCAAGGCCCGCAAACCCCAGCCCGCCGTCGCGTTGCCCTGTCCCCATTGCCATGGCCTCCCCCAGGCCGCCGCCGCCGCCGTGCGCCGCCTCTCCAGCACCTTCTCCTCCACAAAGCCACGTGCCCGAGCCCCCAAACCGCCACCCAAACCCCCAAACCGCCCGAGCCCGCGCAGGCTCCGAAAGCGCCGGCCAGCCAGGCGGGGGCGAAACCCCAGAATCTCAACAAAATCCTGAAGATCATCTTCGGGGAGCGCGATCCGGAAAAGCTGGTGCCCCGGTTCATCGCCGAATCGACCGCGTCTGCACGCTTCCGGGACAAGCACCGCGTGTACGAGGTGGCCGTGGCCCGCCTCGCCTCCTTCGGCCGCCACGACGCCATTGCGGCCATCATCGACTCACAGAAGCCGTTCATCGAGGCGTCCAGCGTGGGCTTTGCCGCACGCCTCATCCGCCTTTGCGGCCGCGCCTCCATGCCGTCCCACGCCGCCGCGATCTTCCATGACCTTCCACAGGAGCACAAGTCCGTCATGACCTTCAATGCCCTCCTCGCCACCTGCGTCGACGCATGCGACTTCGACGCACTCGCCACCGCGTTCAAGGAGATCCCGGCGTCACACCCCACCATCGTTCCCAGTGTACACTCTTACAATATACTCATTGGTGCGCTGTGCCAGAATCCGGACCTCTCTGCTGCTCTGGATGTCATCAGGCTCATGGAGATGCGCGGTGTTTCCCCCGATATCATCTCTTTCAACATTCTGCTCAATGGGTTTTACGGCAATGATAGCTTGGATGGATGATGCCGAGAAAGTTTGGGAGATGATGAAGGAGAGGAATGTTGAGCCGGATGTGAAGAGCTATAATACAAAGCTGCGGGGTTTTGTTTCCCAAGGGAGAGTTGAGGATGCAGTTGCATTGATTGAGAGGATGAAAAAGGAGGGACCAAAACCTGATTCAGTGTCCTACAACGAACTGATTCGAGGGTATCTCAAGCAAGGGAGGTTGAATGAAGCCAAGAAGGTATATGATGATCTGATAAAGAATGAATGTGTACCAAACAGGGGCACATTTCATACCCTTGTACCACATTTGGTTGAGGCTGGAGAGCTTGATCGTGCTTTAAGCTGCTGCCATGAGATCTTTAGTAGAAAGTGCAGAGTGCAGTGCTCGTTGCTGCAGGGGGTAGTGACTGCATTGATTGCTGCATCAAGGATGGAGGAGGCTAGGAGGATCGTTTACCTTGGGAGGAAGAACTACTATCCTCGAACAGGTTTGAGGATGCCACCACATACTAGAAAAGATGAGGGTTTGAAGATGCCGCAACCTGCTGGAGAAGACAATGATGTTGAAGGTGAAACCGATTCAGATGATTCTGTATCATATGAAGATGGTTACGAGGAAGAAGAGGAGTCGAAAAATGCTCAGTGAGGATATACCTTTGTAATTTAAGCATTGATGTGTCATGGTGATGGAAACTGAATTTGGTGCTCCCTTGAATGTTTAGCATGAGCAAAGTGTTTACGATGCATTCGAATCATTATGGCTGTTCGTTGGTAGCAATCAAATGAAAGATAATCAACAGTACCTATGTAAAAAGGTTTAAGCTGGTCTATAATACTACCACTGCTAGCTCCTCACTCTCTTCCAAATTGTAAGTCAGGATCATCACGAGGCTGCTGGCCTGCTGGGAACACTTGCATCATGTCGCTGCTGTTAACGGACAAAGATCGTGAAGACAGAGCTGACTGAGGCACTGAGCTGGATCTCCAGCTGCTTGTAATGCTGATGGCGCACAGACTGATTCTGTAATCGGTGACACATTCTGTAATAAGTATGTTGGGAGCTATGCTCTGGATTGTGGTCTTTCTGGGAGTTGTTGCTTTAGCTTGAAATGGTGAAATCGTTGGCAGTTCCTGTTGTTGCAGCTAGGTTAGTCTCTGATTCAGTAGCTAGAGATAGTTGTCTTCTCTTGGTATTTTCTTTGATCTTATGTTCATTGGTTGTTGCTTTGTACAGTATGCTTGTACAAACTGATGTATTTCCATTTTATCCATTGAAATGTGGATTCCTCGTTTCGAAAAAAAAAAACATAGCCGGTATGTAACTATGAGAATTTTATGGTAAAACTAAGTCACTTGTAATTTAGAACCGAGAGTATTTAGCTTTAACAAGCAAATAAACATGTGGTTCTCGCTTGACGACTTCGTCTATGATATAGCCGTACATATGGACATTTCTTATCACACGAGAGGCTCAGGTTTTTTTGGATAGTATACAGTCAAAAGTGACTAGCTAGTTTTTATATATATATATATATTTTCTTCTCCACAGCAGTATTGATTCATTTATAGTGATGCCTGTTTCCTTCTTATTAGTTTTATCTGACCTTATCCGATCAGATAACTAACCATTAGAACATCGAACAGATAAGTATTACAGGATAGTGCACTGACTAACAATTTGCCACACTTCACATTTGTTGCCTTGTAGTAGTATAAAGTTTTCTGAGTAAAATGAACCCAGGGTCCTTAAACTATCAGGGACCTCGCATCCGCAACCTCAAACTATTGAAACGAGTTTCTTGGTTCCTGATCTATTGCTGACTCACATCAAAAGTCTAAAACTTACCACGCTAGCGCCAATAGCTGATGTGTTGTGCCACGATGGCAGCCAGACAGCGTGGCCACGGAAACTTTTCAAAAAAAAAAAACCCTGTCCCATGACTGACCCAACCTGAACAAAGACGGAAGTCGTCGGAACCTGCCGCTCGTCTTGCCAGCACCAAGTAGACCCGTAGCAGCGGAGCGCGGATGCCCGGGCGATCAACATCGACGCAGGTGAGTGAGGCATCTAGGATCTCGTTGTGGCAGCCATTGTTGGCTCGCCCGAGCCCCCCTGTGCACCGGCCTGGCGCTCCCCGGGGCTTGCTCTATTTGCTCAAATGAGAGGAAGGAGCTAGACGTGAGAGAGAAATGGGATAGTTCTTTTTTCTTTTGAAAAGTTCCATGACCATGTTGACAGACTACCATCGTGGCCACATCAGTGTTGGCCTGACGTGAAAGTTTTGGACTTTTGTTGCGTCAGCAATACATACCCAGTTAGTCGCTTCTATAGTTCGAGGACCCGGATAGAAGGCCACTAAAGTTTGATGACATGGGTGTATTTTACTCTAGTTTTTTTTTTTTTTTTGACATTGAGAATGAGAAGTACTTACTCCATCCCAAATTATAAGTCATTTCAAAAATCTTGGAGAGCTAAAGCCTTTTAAGTTTGACCAAATTTATACACCAAGATAATAACATTCATAACACCGACTAATTATATTTTCATAATATATCTATTTGATGTCATAAATATTTATAGTTTTCTATATGATTTTGGTCAAACTTGAAATTGCTTTAACTCTCCAAGATCCTTAGAATGACTTTTATAATTTGGAATGGAGGAAGTAGTATATAGGTCCTCAAAGGTATGATTTTGACCGAAATATATGAAGGTTAGTATGTGTACCTTTTTTCTGTGCGTGCATATTAACTACGAGGGGGGGGGGCAGTGTCGACGCCAAGAGACATTTTCTTATGCCGGCCGGTAAAAGGCGGAAATCATGCTCCGTCCGACCACCCTCTCGCAGTAGGCCGGCCCAAGATGACGGCGGCCCAAAATGACAATGTCGGCCCCAAGACTACGGGCGGCGGCGACGACGACGGGCATAACCTTAACCCCGCGCGCCACATGCCGAGCTCGATGTTGTCGTCTTCCTTGTGTCACCTCGCCTCCACCCAGCCTCTCCCCCCGGCTATAGAATGTTCGCCCTACCAGGGGAGGTAGGCAGGCCGGTGACGGGAATGGTCACCGGGCGCCCTTAGGTGCGGTTGGCCGCGATCGGGGCGGTCTTGCCAGGTTGAGGCGGGGCATTGAGCTCGAATCTCCGACGATTGCGGGTGCGGCGGGGAGCTCAGAGCAGCGCCATGGCGACGGGTGCGACGACGAGAGAAGAGCGGGAGAGGGGGAAGAAGGAGGCCGTAGTGGGCGCTCTAGGGCTCGCCGGAGCTCCGCCGTGCCAGGCCCGGGCCACCTAGCACGCCGGGAGCGCTAGCGAGTCCTAGCACACCGCGGCGGGGCGGGGGACAACGGGGGGGGGGCATCGCGAGGAAGAAGGTGGGGGAAGAAGAGAGCGTCATCTTGGGCCGGCCCAGGGCGAGGAAGAAGGCGGCCCGGCCCTGGGCGGACGACGCGTCGGGTCCGACGATCAGGACGGCCGCTAACACCGTAACAATCCCCGATAAAAGGCTGTAAACAAGTTCATGTCCCTCCATCCTCTCCTCGATGGGCTATGCAGCAATGAGCAGGGTGGTTCAGCTGGGTAGTGCGCTGGGCTTCAAAAGTTTACGGCCCAAATTGGTCGTACAGCAATGCGAAACCCCAGTCTCACCACAGTGGCAAGTCAGCTAGCCGCAAACACCACCCCGCCGTCGCGTTGCCCCACCCCACTGCCATGGCCTCCCCCCGCCGCCGCTTCCCCGGCACGCCGCCTCTCCAGCATCTTCTCCTCGACCAAGGCACACGCCCGAGCACCCAAACCGGCGCCCGAGCCCGCACAGGCTCCGAAAGGGCCTGCTCCCCCGGCGGGTCCGAAACCCGACGAGCGCCGCGAGAATCTCAACAAAATCCTGAAGGTCATCTTCCGGGAACGGGATCCGGACAAGCTGGGGCCCCGGTTCATCGCCGAATCGACCGTGTCTGCACGCTTCCGGGACAACCACCGCGTGTACGAGGTGGCCGTGGCCCGCCTCACCTCCTTCGGCCGCCACGACGCCATCGCGGCCATCATCGACTCACAGAAGCCGTTCATCGAGGCGTCCAGCGTGGGCTTCGCCGCACGCCTCATCCGCCTCTGCGGCCGCGCCTCCATGCCGTCCCACGCCGCCGAGATCTTCCATGACCTTCCACAGAAGCACAAGTCCGTCATGACCTTCAATGCCCTCCTCGCCACCTACGTCGACGCCTCCGACTTCGACGCACTCGCCACCGCGTTCAAGGAGATCCCGGCGTCACACCCCACCATCGTTCCCAGTGTATACTCTTACAATATACTCATTGGTGCGCTGTGCCAGAAGCCGGACCTCTCTGCTGCTCTGGATGTCATCAGGCTCATGGAGATGCGCGGTGTTTCCCCCGATATCATCTCTTTCAACATTCTGCTCAATGGGTTTTACGGCAATGATAGCTTGGATGATGCCGAGAAAGTTTGGGAGATGATGAAGGAGAGGAATGTTGAGCCGGATGTGAAGAGCTATAATGCAAAGCTGCGGGGTTTTGTTTCCCAAGGGAGAGTTGAGGATGCAGTTGCATTGATTGAGAGGATGAAAAAGGAGGGACCAAAACCTGATTCAGTGTCCTACAACGAACTGATTCGAGGGTATTGCAAGCAAGGGAGGTTGAATGAAGCCAAGAAGGTATATGATGATCTGATAAAGAATGAATGTGCACCAAATAGGGGCACATTCCATACCCTTGTGCCACATTTGGTTGAGGCTGGAGAACTTGATCGTGCTCTAAGCTGCTGCCATGAGATCTTTAGTAGAAAGTGCAGAGTGCAGTGCTCGTTGCTGCAGGGGGTAGTGAATGCATTGATTGCTGCATCGAGGATGGAGGAGGCTAGGAGGATCGTTTACCTTGGGAGGAAGAACTACTATCCTCGAACAGGTTTGAGGATGCCACCACATACTAGAAAAGATGAGGGTTTGAAGACGCCGGAACCTGCTGGAGAAGACAATGATGTTGAAGGTGAAACTGATTCAGATGATTCTGTATCATATGAAGATGGGTACGAGGAAGAAGAGGAATCGAAAGCTCAGTGAGGATATACCTTTGTAATTTAAGCATTGATGTGTCATGGTGATGTAAACTGAATTTGCTCTACTTTGCTGGCCTGATACAGGAGAATTGCCTGTACAATTGCAATTCTCTAGTACTTTAGTAAGATAATAGTTTATTTTGCTTCTCAACTGTAGGCTTATTAGTAAAAGCACCTTTACTTATTATGCATGATATTCGAATCAAATCCCTATTCTTTCCTGGAATGGCTTGCTTTGGCTATTCTGTGACACGTTTTCAATATTGTTAATTATGTTTGTTTTAATGCCTTTTTTTTTTCCTCTGTATTTATTCATAAATGATGTGTGAGCTTTATAATTGTTTTTCATGTACTGGTGTTTGAACATGCCACTGTTTGCTTTGGCAAGCAAATAAATACATAACTCCTGAATCATTGGCTTGGTTGATTTCATGTTTGAACTATGGAAATTTCATATCTCAAAGGACTTGAGATCGAATTCCATTTTCCCTAGATATTTATATTTGCGTAGCAGAACTCTTGCACTTTATAGTCATTGTTCTCTATTGCTTTTTCTTTCTTTGAACAGATTATCTTATTTGGGGTTTTTCTTGAACAAATCTTACTTGTCAAATAACTTATTATTAGAAGTGCATTAACAAAAAATGCAGGTTGTTTGTTACCAATTTGTCACACATTTAACCCCAAGAAATATGTGGGGCTCCTCGCCCAGGAACAACGCCCACGTCACCCGAAATGTCGCCAGCAGTTCGATCTTCACATCAAAGGCCACGGTTTGTTCAGCCGATCAGACCAGAAGTTGGCTTCTCCCTCTCATTTACACTGTCAGCTTATACTTCTCGTCCGAATCCAGGGAAGCAAATATATACTCAGCTTCTCCTCGGCTTCTCGCTTCTCATTTCATATTATTCCTTTCTCTCCCTCATCTCTCTCCCGTCTCCTGTCGGTCTCTCTCTGCCTCCGACACGGACATGGCGACAGATGGCACCGGGCGCCCACAGAGGCGGCCCTCCTCCTCGTCATGCTCCTCCACCTTGTCCTCTTCCTCCTCAGCCTCTTCCTTCTCCTCCTCTTCTCCCTATCTCCCCTTCTCTCCCGAGGTAGCAGCGGGCGCAAGGCGATGACGACGTCGTTTGTGGCCGGCTCAGGCACGGTCGGCCGGCCAGGACTCCGGCGCGAGCAGCCCCAGGTAAAGACTGCCTCCCTCCCTTGCTCCTCCTGTCCTTTCCTCGCTGGAAACCCTAATTTCCTTTGCTACATCTTTGCTACAGGAAACCCTAGCTTTGCTATAGTCACTTATTCATGTCAGGTTCTTCGTGCTCAGGGACTGGCCTCGGAGGTCTGAATGGAGTCACACAGTTCACATATTTTCAGCAGGTACAACTAATTAAACAATATGTTCCATCTTCATATTTAGGATGCAAACAAGGATTTGTTTAAAATTATTATCACGCAAACTGCGCATTTGTGTTTGTGCCTGGTCCTTTGTTTTCAGTATGCACCTCATTGGGCTTCTGCTGACCATTTTAATTTGATTCACCAGAATATTTGGTCCAGTTTGAATTGCAATGTCTGGTATGCTTAAGCTGCCATGATTTTCTAAGGACATACCCTCAAGGCTGTTGTGCACTTAAAATGAAAACTATAAGGTCTTAGTTCTATATGTCTGTGTCGTTATAAATTGTTTTTTTTTTTTTCTGTTTATGTTTCCTTACGCTGGGAATTTCTCAGGGATAGTGCAATGTATAGCTGAAATTTATTCTGTACAGAATGTTGCCTTCCCGGCTACTCCTTTTTGTTCTGACCTTCCCGGCTACTCCCTTTTGTCGTCTAGAGAATTTATTCTGTACAGAATGATGGTCCCTCTAGAGAATTTCTTTCATTCATATTGCTTATTGATTGATAGTTTTGTATTCTGCAGCTCTGATGGTAAATCAGTGGGAAGTATCTAAAAATTCTTCAGTCATATTTGAAATCGAGTTAGTGAAATCGAAGGTACTCGGACCTCCTCTAATTTCAATTTTGATTTCTCTGATTTCCCCTCCAATTTAATTGGTCCATACTAGGTTTCTATGTCCATGGCAGCGTGGTGTGTGTGAAATTTAGACTGGCATGGGTCCGCATCAGATCAGTATGGTGGCTTTGAGGGTACTGATCCACACCCCACCCCCCCCTCCTTCGTAGCCTACTTGGATAAGTAGCAGACACATTTTATGCAATAAGTATATATTTTATACATACTCTTTTATGCAAAGTTCGCCAATCTCCAATTTTACATAAATATCACTGTTCTATATTGAATTTCAGGTAATACACAGTTTGATTAGTTGTCCTGTCTCCAGTGTGTACAAAGCCTGATCTCGCAAAGCTTCACGACATTAAAAGGTAGGATATGTTACTGTCGCTGTTCTATATTACCCTATTGGTTCAACAAAGTTTCAGGGCCTTTAAATAGGGGTATATTAGTTTATGGGTAAACCTATTGTAGCCTAATATAGTGCTGGTCTATATTAGTTTATGGGTAAATTGAGATTCTCTGTCACACTGATAGTACAATGGCCACTGCTTTGATATCTTGGTCCTTCAGTTCAAGACTTTATATTATTAATTAATTTTACTTGCAGTCAGCCAAAGAGACATCTTCCTATAAGGTGAGGTCTATTGGTTTTCAGCCTCAGTCTCATAACACGGACTAGCCTTGCCAATTTCAGTGCACTCACATACAGCATGAACAGTCCTCCCTTGTCGTAAGTATTGAGATCCTGTTTTGCCATTTGTGATCCTCTTTTCTTTTCCAACATTGTACATGATCACCATTAATTCTTTATTAAACTGCATAATACATGCAGTACCATTGGTTCCATCACTAATACTCAGCCGGCAGTTCATTCCACAAGCAAGGACAAGCTAATCACCCTTGCAAAAGTGTTCAAAAACCCACCAATTCTACACCTGTTCATAAACCAAAATTTTAAGCTCTCATTATTCAGATGGATATGAATTTGCAATTTTGGTTGATGGCACCTCAACAGATGGATATGACATGGCATTCTGAGGGAGACTCCTGATGACAGTGGTTCTTTCTAGTCTATCATATTAGAGCTGCTGTTAAACAGGTTTGTTTTGTACTTTCTCATGAGAAAAGTGCTTCCACCACTATTGATATTGTTAGGGTTCCTAGCCCTACTGGAGATGGGATGGAGGTTCTAAGGATGAGAGAGCGGTGTCTGGGGTTTGCGAGCGCGAGGGCGGCGCTAGAATAGAGGAGAGGCGGCTAGGGTTTCTCCCGGCTCCCTGAGGAAGCCGAAAACAATTATATGTTTAATAGTCTCAACGAGGTCTTACAATATTTATATCCTCCTCTCTCTAAAAATAGAAATACTCTCTTCTAATGATTATAATAAATCTAAATAGCGTTGACTTGGGCCTCGAGCCTGGGATCTCCGTCGCTTGTACTTGGCACCGGGCATAACATCTCTTCCCGCCTGCGAAAACAGCTCGTCCTTGAGCTGGGCGGTCTTGAAATCATCCAACAGCTCCCAGATAGCGTCCTCGTCGGTCGAACCACACCACTTGATTAGAACCCGCCAGGGCACCTCGGTGTTGCTGCGCTTGTTAGGCGTGTTCCGTGGCGCGGGCGGGACGCGACCATCGCGGCGTCGGTGGAAGCGCACCCGAATCAGCCGAGGGTCGCCGTGATGCCGCTGAGGAGGTTGACATGGAATACATCGTGGAGCCGAGCGCCTGCCGGCAACTCGAGGCGGTACGTGACGCGACTGATCCTCTCGACCACACGGAAGGGCCCTGCCCAGTGCGGTCCCAGCTTGTGCTTAGCACGGGGGTCCAGGACTGTGTCATGCGGTGGAGGAGACGGAGCCAGACCCAAGCGCCGACGTCGAACTCCACATCCTTGTGGTTGGCGTCATAGTACTTCTTGGCCAGTTGCTGGGCCTGGATGAGCCGTTGTCGCGCCTCGACAAGTATTATATCAATACTCCGCTAGGACAACTAGTCCACCCACGCGCGGCGACCATTACCGGTAACACAACGAAGGTACATTGCGATGACCTTGATCACCACCTCGGATTGACCGTCCGTCTGGGGGTGGAAAGCCGTGCTCATGCGAGCCAGCCAGTTTGAAAAGGTCGCGCCACACATTACCGGTGAACACAGGGTCCAGGTCGCTGACGATAGACCCGGGGAAGCCATGAAGCTGGACAATGTCGTCGAAGAAGGCGTGGGCAACCGAAGCTGTCGTGTAGGGGTGTCTGAGCGTGATGAAGTGTGCATACTTTGAGAACCGATCGACGACGGTGAGGATGAGCGACTTGCCGCCAACCTTGGGCACCCCTCGATGAAGTCCATGGAGATGTTCGCCCACACAAGGGACGACACCTCCAAGGGCTGCAGCAGCCGTGCCGGCTGCATCGCCGCCGTCTTGTTGCGCTGGCAAGTCTCGCAGCTGTGCACCTAATCGGCCACCAAGGTGCGATCACCCGGGATGTAGAACTCCACCCGGAGGTGATGTAGCGTCTTCTGGGTCCTTCGTGGCCCGCCCCATGCGCCGGTTGGATGACCCGGTGGCGGAGATCGCCCGAAGTCGGAGACGAAGATGCGGGAGCCATGCAACATGAGGCTCGTGTCTTCGCACCATGGAGCGTCCAACTTGCTCGCGCTCCGCCTAGGTGCTCTTTCAACAGCGGCGTGGCGTCGGGAGCAACGACCGCTGCATGGCGTACTTCATCAATGTAGGCGAAAGAGGGCCCAAAGAGGACCACCGCGGCTGCTTTGCACGTCGTTGCAGAGGCATCCTTGGCGTCACTGCGGGTTTGTTAGGTGGGGGTAGCTGTAGGGCAACAAAGGACGGGGGCGGCGCGACGGGAGGTGGATCCGATGGTCATAGGGACAGCCGGTGTGGCCCGTGTGGTTCTTCAAAAATTGCCCCAAATTGGAGTAGCAGTTGATCAAGTAGGGGCTCATCCGGAGGTGTGAGCGCAGCCTGAACTGTCGGCTCGCTGTTGCTGGTCAAAGAGGTGCCCAGGCCCCATCACACGATGCGGCGACCGTCGCGGCAAAAAGACATGCGGCGGCTCTCAAACTCCCATAGGATGGGCCCCAGTGTGCGAAGGAAGTCGAACCACAAGATGAGGTCGAAAGCTCCCAACGTGATGCCGAAGCAGCTGATGGAGAAGGCCTCGTCGCCGATTGCGAGGGGGACATCTTGGGCGATACCTTGTCATGGCACCCGGTCACCAATGGCTACTAGTAACGCTAGCCAGGGCGTTGATGAAGTTGGTAGTAGAGCCGAAGTCGAGAAGAGCGACCAGGTGCTACCCATGGACGGTGATCGATAGAAGCATGGCATTCTCGGCGCACCCGGCTAGCACGTAGAGGGACACCTGGGGAGCCCTTGCGCCAGCAGGAGCATCCTCCTCGGCCTCTAGAGCGGGATGGACGACCACGGGCTCCTCTGGAAACGCCGCGGCGGCTGCAACCTCGACCAGTGCATCGTCCTCCACATAGTCGTCGTTGAGGAGGTAGAAGTGGCGATGGCACTCCCCGGCCGCGCACATAGGGCTCGTCACGGTTGAAGCGAGGCTCGGGTGACGGCGTTCTGTTGCTCCTCCGGCGATTAGCGGCGGAAACGTGATGGAGTTGTTGCGGCGGCGGAATGGGGACTCGGCACCACCCGTCGGGCTACCAACGGGGCCCTAGGATGTCTTGCCGGCAAGAGGCCGGGCGTGCCATGGGCCCGACATCGTGTTCTTTGCGGCGCGAGCAAAGCCCGATATGCCGTCGCCGCGATGTTCGAACGCCGCGTAGTACATCGACGTCCGGAGATCGGGAGGGTGGCACATCTCCACGCCCAACTTGATGTTCGGGAGCCCCCACGGTGCCGCCCCTTTTGGTCAGGCCAAGGTCGTCGTCGGTGAGGCATAGGACGGCGTTGCGGCGTTAGAGAATTTCTTGACCGTGGAGGTGAACAAAGCGGCGTGCAAGTTCTTTCCAGCGCGTCCCCCTCGCGTCGGCGTCCGAACCGAGTTGGCACAGTCGTGGAAACGCTACCAAGTGGGCATGCCTTTGTCGCATTCCGTGGCGTAATACCACGCCTGGCGCCGCTAAGATGGTAAGACGACAACCGGGTGTGGTCCGTGGGCGGGTGCACCGACCGCGGAAGAACTCTCACGATGGTTGACCAAGTTCGGGGGATCCACCCCGCCGTCGAACGTCGGGAACTCGAGCTTGTAGAACCCGGGCGGGCGTGGGCGCCGTCGAGTGCCCGAAACCACGGGCGCCATCATCCGCGATCATGGCTTTCGAGGTGGGAGCCAACCCGAGGAATCGGGGCGCTCGACCATGAACCGCCCTTGTAGAGGAGGGTGTCATCAATGTCGCCATACAAGATCCCGAGGACGACCCGAGGGGACCAGTGGTGTGGTCTTGCGCCGTAGTAGTCGTCGGTCGTCGCCGCCGCCGACGTGTAGACCGGCGAGGTCGACGTGCCCCGCGCCCACAACGGATCGGAGACGGGGGCGTGGGCTAGCGAGCCGGTGGAGGGGAACACCGAGGGTCCCGGCCGGGCATGCCATAAGAGAACCACGCCGGTTGTGGAGCGGGGCGATCGGCAGCCGCGGATCGCCAACCCCGTCGTCGGTTCTGCGATGTCGGCGATTGACGAGGCCCGGCCCAGCAAGCGCATGACCGCCGCTAGTTGATTGGTCTCGGCGACGCCGTGAATCGATCGGGCGATATTGCAAAAATTGTCGCGGGCGACAACATCGGCCGGGGACTCCATGGTCGGGACGTCCCTGGAGGTGTGGCGGCATCGGAGAGCTCCGACGGCCGTCGGGCGCCCGCGAGGGTACAAGCAGCGCCGCGCAGAGGGAGGCAACGATGGGGTAGGAAGAGGACCTGACATCACCGATGCCAAGCCGTTAGGGTTCCTAGCCCTACCGGGATGGAACGGAGGTTGTAAGGATTACGAGATCGGTGGTCGGGGTTTGCGAAAGTGCGAGGGCGGGCGAGTTGGAGCCATGGCGGCGGAAGAGAAGAAAGGCAGCTAGGGTTTCTTCCGGCTCCCTCGAGGAAGCCGGAAACAATGATATGTTTCTCGCTTAATTATCTCAACGGGGTCTTACAATATTTATATCCTCCTCTCTAAAAATAGAAACTCTCTTCTAATGATTATAATAAATCTAAATAACGTTGACTTGGGCCTCCAGCCAGGGATTAGAGCGGCTCCTCTAGCCACTTGTGGATCTCCGGCGCTTGTCCTTGACACCGGTCATAACAGATATACTATTAGTACAGTTTCCTTGTTCTGTAATCATTACTCTAATCAATCTTGACATTGTATGTTGACTCAGGGATGACTCAAACTTTATATAAAGTAATAGATAAATTTACATATTTTAATTACAAATAATATAGTTGGATATCAGATGTCGACTCCTAATCTGCTGTTCGAAGGTTAACTTTCTTGAGTGTCTTTTGTTTACTTCAGTACGTGTCTTTTTGGTTGTTCAAATTGGAGGTCTTTTATTTGCTTGCACACCTCATGATATTTGCTTCCTATCCAAAAATGATGTATACTTATTTTGGGCAACCCATTCACATTCTGCAGGTCCCCTTCTCTTAGGAATGCGTTGTTTTTTTTTTTTTTTTTTTTTGAGAAGGAAAATGTATTGATCTTAACGCATTACACCGGCCCTTTTACAAACAGGATCCACAAAAAAGGAAAATTACAGAGAAGTACAAAACTCTTGTTCATCTTCCTCACAGCCTTCAGAGATCCGTTCGTCACCGCCGCCGAAGCCGCTTTCCAATCGTCGTCAGGCACCAGAGCCAAACTCCACAAGGTGGAAGCCGCAGAGGAGGGCTTACTTCTAGGCGAATCAGCCGAGTACACTATCTCCCCAGGCGCATCGGCCAACTCCCGTACCCACAACGCATCCTTCGATTCCACCGCGGCAACCCGAGCAAAGCTCGATTTTCACTAAAGAACATCTTCCTTGAGATTAACAGGTCAACAACATCATCACCCGAAGAAGACGGCGATGCGTCGCCCTCGACTCTGGACAGGTCTCCGGCCTCTCCGTTGACATCGGAGAAGATCGCCATCGGAGAACGGAAGAAGCTGGGAGAATTTATTCCGCTAGCGTCGTCGTCGCTTCCGCATCGGCGGCGTCGCCCGAAAAAGCAAACCCGCAGAGGAGCACTCCTCCGGCAAAACCTAACTCCACCGCCGAACATCGACAACGAGCAAACCCTAGACCTAGGACTCGACCAAGACCCTACGAAGACAAAAGCGTTGAAGACACCACCGGCAGCGAGGCCGGAGGCGAGGAGCGGGGGCCGTGCCCGGCGGCGGCGGCGGTGTCGCCCGCCCTTTCTTTTTCCGAGAGCAAACCCCTGTGCGGCGGCCCCGATGCGATCTAGGAATGCGTTGCTTCTGATAAGTTCAAATAGGTTCAGGACATGCATTGATAGCGTACCTGAATTGCGATATTCTTAGTTATTATTTCAAATCATTTTCAAGATATTTTAAATGTTCAGGGCCTCTGTTGTGGGAAAATTGTTAAAGATTGTGGCCTCATTATTCGCTATTTTGCTGCAGGTTCGTGCAAGATGCTCTTTTAATTCCAGGTATGCACCAGTTTCAGCTTTAGCTCTGATAATCTACCTGTGCCATTTAATATATGCAACTTCCTCCTATTTGTCTTCTGGTGGATAAACACGCACCATCATCCTTTTAAGTGGTTGGTGCTCTTGCTGTATACCTGATGCTCAAACAATTTAAAAATCAACCTTTTAGTTATAAATCTACAATCCCTACAATCTATTTTTGGCATATAAAGCCACACACCTCATACCTGCCAGTATTTCCTGTGAACTATTATGCCTTCAAAGGCCATTGAAATTTCTTGTTGTACAAAAAATTTTGCTCAGGTTCATATATAAATTTTTCTACTCCAAAGCATTCTATGTTCTGCCTTACACTACAGGGAACATGGTTCATAGGCACGCCCTATGCCTGATTTTCAGGACAATAGAAACCACCATTAGAGAGTAGGTCAGAAGCTCTGGATAGTAGTGAAACTTTCAGTAGTCTGTTGCTTTACAACTTTTTTAGTTATTATTATTATTCACAGGTATATATCCTGATGATGAATTCTCTCTAAATGCAAGTTATACCTTTTTCACAGCTCACCTCTGTTTGCGCGCCTGAGCCCCGCCGGTGGCCTCTCCCGTGCGCCGCCGTGCGTTGCCTCCTCCCAGTGGACCTGGCCATGGTTGAGGCTTGATTTATGGCAGTGGTTATTTAGTTCGTAATATGTCAATGGTGTGAATTTTCTACTTGAACATGATGCAATGCGTTTCTATTACACCAGTTTAAATTGCACTCATTGTGCTTGATTTTCTTGATCCAGTGTATGCAGGTTATGGGTAGACAGAAGGGTTCCTCCCCTGGCGGAATTCTGTACAAATCTTACCTCCTACAGTGCATGCAAATAAAAAGATCAGTCTTCACATTGTTTGCCTAGGTCGTACCACTGCTATCTGTGATCTTGACTATTGTATAAATTCTTATCTCCAGTTATAAGATCTAGCATCTTGTGTTATTGGTTCCTCCATTTGATTGTGGGCATGGTATTTCTCCTTTTATGATCTGCTAGCGATGGATTATTGCTTGAATCACTTTGTTCGAGTAGGGATTCTTGATGATGCAGTTCCTTTTTTGTAAAAAAGGAAAAAAAAAACATGTCCATTTAGTTGTTTTTATGTATGTATGGAAGGCACTCATATGTTTCAGGAATAAAATTACAGCGCCACGGCTTAAGCAGCTACTGTACTCTATGAAGCGGCATTTCTTGGCATTTCTTGGCATAATTGCTTAGCCTAATTCAGCTTTGTTTTTTTCCCCATATGTGCTCTTTGCATTGCTCCTACTCAGCTAAAATTGGGTATGATTTAAGATGCATGTGTGAAAGGCATATGCAGTTTTTTTTTTTTTTTTTAAAAAAAAGGGCATATGCAGAATGTTTCATTTGTACTTTTTTTTTTTCTTTTGTGGTGGTCGACTCCTGTCTTAAATGCATTTGGATTCAGGTGAGATTGCGTACTGCATTTGGATTCCCGATCTTTCCACACAGTTAGCCTCGCAAGAACTAGTCTTTGTAATTCTTCATGAATGTTTACATGTCATGTACTTACTATACAACTGATGAATTTATTATGATCACATTTTTCTTTGTCAATTGTAGCCTGTGTGTGAATATTAATTAATGTTAGCATATGTTTCATGCCCTCCTGCTATAAAGCTAATGCTACTTCCCTAATGTTTACCATGTTAAATGATTTGCTTCTATGTCATATATAATTTTCTTTCCAAACAATAAAATTTATTAGCAATTTAGGGGTTGTACCTTACTGCCTCCATTGTATAGGGAACAAAGAATGCTTCTTTCTTGATCTAATCCTGCTGCAAGGCATTAGAGGCAGCAAAAAAAAGAAAAAAAAAAAGATGTTTTACTGAATACAAATCACTGGTGAGGATCCTTGATACAGCGCTGGTGATTTGCAGTGTCTGTATATTACCTTATATGATTTTTTTTTTCTGTAAATAGAGAGCAAGAGGTGTGCCTGTGGCAACGGTCTCCACGCTCCACAGCGATCCCACGAGTACACGAGCAGTTGCCGCTGCAGGCGCTGCCTGTGACTGTGAGGTGGGGAGATGTCAAAGAAGCTGCAAGCAAAACCATTGGGGAGATGTGGTTTAGTAGTAGCAGGAGGAGTTGTTCTTGTAAATATTTCTTTTTCCTCTTTTTTCGTCTAATAAAAATCGGCAAGTTTTCTTGCCGCCTTTCTAAAAAAAACCATTGGGAAGATGACAAAGAAGCTGCAGGCGCGGTCACATTTCGCCATGGCCCCCCTCCATCATCTCCTCCTAGATGGGCTCTGTATTTTTTTTAGAGTTTTAGGGCATGAGCCCCGCCCTTTAGCATTACCCAAAGACAAAAGCATTCAGTTTACAGCGTTGGGGTGGGATACACCCTTCTCACACAGATACAAGTTCGAACCAAACCACACAGATCAGCTTGCAAATAAGCTACTGAATCTAAACATGTGAAACCTCCCTGCTATCAACCCACAATTTGATCATTCTCCAGCCTGACCCATTTCTTCCCCATGTCACCATTAGTAGCAGCACCGCCCTCCGAGAGCTTCCACTTCACTTCTTCAGGGGATGGATGTCATATTTTCCTCGCGTCGCCAACTCATACATGAGCTTGTCCCACTTGTTGTCAACTTGGTTCATCCCAATAACCTTGCTGGCCTGGTAGCGATATCTTTCGAGTTTCTTCACCTTGGACCCAAACTCCAGTTTCTTGTCACGGGGACAGAGGATCTCCCAAGCTTGAAGCATAACAAGAATTGCCATGAGCGCGATTCACGATACCTAACCAAGGAGTTCCCTGCAAACATACCGCACATCTTAGCTTCCACAACCCCCATAGGGGCTGCTTTGCACAAATGCAGTTGTCTACTAAAAATTTTTTATTACTAAGCCACATTTGACCAACTGAAATAAGATCGAACCAATATCTCTATTACAAGCTTCTCCAGTTAAATCCACATCTCTTTGGCAACAGCACATTCAAAGAATAGGTGCTGGACTGATTCTTTTTCAGCGCAGAAAGGGCATGAAAGATCTTCTAACTTAACTCTAATATTCAGATTATCCCTGGTTAGAACCTTATTCTTAGTGAGAAGCCATAAGAAAAAATGGACTCTAGGTGGAATCTTTAACTTCCAGATTGCAGAAACATGTACAGGAACAACACCTCTAAAGTTTACAATCCTATATAGTGACTGAGAGGAATAAACCCCACTAGAAGTAAATTGCCAAACCAAAGCATCATCTTCATCATTTAAAGAAAGTGTTGAGGCTAGCTGAACAATTTCATCCCACATAGCTAACAGTCTTTGATCCACACATCTCCTAAAAGTGCATTTTAAATTTTCCCCATCCCAGAGGTCTGCAATAGTGGTAGTTTTCTCATTCACCAACACATATACCTCCCAATACTGTATAGCTAGGCTAGATTGCCCTAGCCAGTTATCCTCCCAAAACTTAACACTTTTACCATTACCTACATTCCATCTATATCCTAACTTGGCTGCCTTGGCAGCCCATAAAACTCCCTTCATGAACTGTGAGGTACCTACTGTGGAAGTACAGAAAATATTAGGGTTATTTGTCTTATATTTACTCTCTATTAGTTGTCTCCATAGTTTGTCCTTATCTAAACTATACCTTTTGATCCAGGAAGCTAATAAACAGAGATTGAGGTCTCTAATGTTGGGAATTCCTACACCTCCAAAATCCTTATGCATGGCCAAGCTGTCCCAATTGGCTAAGTGGATCTTATGATTACCATCCTTATCATTCCACAAACAATTGGCCATGTGTGTAGTTATAATCCTAATTGCCCATTTAGGAAATTTAATAAAAGATAAGAGGTATACTGGAATACTAGCTAAACAAGACCTAATCAAAATGATTTTCCCAGCCAGAGACAGTAACTTTCCTCTCCAGCCTGCAATTCTCTTCATCATTTTATCAACTAATGGCTGTAAGTCCTCTCTCTTCAAATGTTCATAGTGTAAAGGTACACCTAAATATTTCATAGGAAAATTACCTAAAGGACATGCAAAAAAAAAACAATTCTATTAGACTCATCTGTATCTAGGTTCATGGGAATAATCTCACTCTTAAGAAAATTAATCCTCATCCCTGACACCTGTTCAAAGCAGGCTAAAATACCTTTGAGATTTACTAAATGTTCTTCTTTAGCATCAGAAAACACAATTGTATCATTTGCATACTGCAGCGATATAATTCCATCCTCCCTAAAGCTTCTACCCAAATAGGTCGTGCAGCAAATGGAAAGCCCTCCGCCAATCTCTCACACAGTGGCCGTCGCGTTGCCCCGTCGTCCCCATTGCCATGGCCTGCCGCGCCGCCGTCGCCTCCCCGCACGCCGCCTCTCCAGCACCTTCTCCTCGACCACGCCACGCGCCCGACCACCCAAACCGGCGCCCGAGCCCGCGCCGGCTCCGAAAGAGCTTGCCAATCCTGAATTTTGTCTCCCGGGAGCGGGATCCGGACAAGCTCGTGCACTGGTTCATCGCCAAATCGACCGCGTCTGGACGCTTCCGCAACGACCGCCGCGTGTACGAGGTGGCCGTGGCCCACCTCGCCTCCTTCGGCCGCCACGACGCCATTGCGGCCATCATCGACTCACAGAAGCCGTTCATCGAGGCCTCCAACGCGGGCTTCGCCGCACGCCTCGTCCGCATCTGCGGCTGCGCCTCCATGCCGTCCCACGCCGCCGCGATCTTCCATGACCTTCCACCGACGCACAAGCGCGTCATGACCTTCAATGCCCTCCTTGCCGCCTACGCCGACGCCAGCGACTTCGACTCACTCGCCACCGCGTTCAAACACATCCCGGCCTCACACCCCACCATCGTTCCCGATGCATACTCTTACAATATACTCATCGGTGCGCTGTGCCAGAAGCCGGACCTCTCTGCTGCTCTGGATGTCGTCAGGCTCATGGAGATGCGCGGTGTTTCCCCCGGTATCATCTCTTTCAACATTCTGCTCAATGGGTGTTACGGCAATGATAGCTTGGATGATGCCGAGAAAGTTTGGGAGATGATGAAGGAGAGGAATGTTGAGCCGGATGTGAAGAGCTATAATGCAAAGCTGCGGGGTTTCATTTCTCATGGGAGAGTCGAGGATGCAGTTGCATTGATTGAGAGGATGAAAAAGGAGGGACCAAAACCTGATTCAGTGTCCTACAACGAACTGATTCGAGGGTATTGCAAGGAAGGGAGGTTGAATGAAGTCAAGAAGGTATATGATGATCTGATAAAGAATGAATGTGCACCAAATAGGGGCACATTTCATACCCTTGTGCCACATTTGGTTGAGGCTGGAGAACTTGATCGTGCTCTAAGTTGCTGCTATGAGATAATTAGTAGAAAGTGCAGAGTGCAGTCCTCGTTGCTGCAGGGGGTAGCGACTGCATTGATTGCTGCATCAAGGATCGAGGAGGCTAGGAGGATCGTTCACCTTGGGAAGAAGAACCACTATTCTCGAAAAGGTTTGAGGATGCCACCACATAATTTTGTTGAAGGTGAAACTGATTCAGATGATTCTGTATCATATTCATATGAAGATGGGTACGAGGAAAAAGAGAAGTCGAAAAATGCAAAGCGAGGATATACCTTTGTAATTTAAGCATTGATGTGTCATGGTGATGGAAACTGAATTTGCTCTACTTTGCTGTCCTGATACAGGTGAATTGCCTCTACAATTGCAATTCTCTAGTACTTTACTAAGATAATAGTTTATTTTGCTTTGGCTATTTTGTCACATGTTTTCAATATTTTTTTTTGACGAAACACACGTTTTCAATATTGTTAATTATATTTATTTTAATGCCTTTTTGCTCTGCATTTATTCATAAATGATGTGTCATGTACGGCCAACCGTATGTCCGGCGTAGGCGCGCGCAGCTGAGCGCACGGGTCGGGCAGCAGCGGAGCGCGGGTGCATCGAGCGCGCAGCTGATCAGGTGGAGGAGCCGGCATGCAGTGGCTAAAATGGAAACAGGTTGTTAGGCAAGTCCTAGAATTAAGGAGAGTTTCTCCATTTGTTTAGGCCATAGGCCATATAACCCTTTGTACTCGGCACTATTGAGATTAAGAAAGAACTATTCCTAATTTCCCTCTCTTCTGTTAAGCCTTCGTTGGGGGGAATAACCCCATCGAAGAAGACGGCCGACGGCTACGAACTACGTAGCCGCGGTCCGGCAGTCGAGGGTTCGGGACCTTGACAAACTTGGTATCTCGAGTCGGTCACAATCCTCCCTTCCCGCTGTTGCCTCCGCCACCACCGCTCCCACCGCCACCTCCGCCCACCACGCACCACCTCCACCCCCATCGCCCGGCCGTATCCCCGGCGTCGTCCCCCACCATGTCTGAGCCCACCCGCCGCCGACGTGATCAAGATGATGAAGGAGATGCAGACCGACATCGCCGGCCTCAAGGAGAAGTCGGAGGCGTCGTCGACATCCGGCGGTCACACCGACGCGCCGCGCGATCTCGATCGCCCGCCGAAGTTCCAGAAGTGGGATTTTCCGCGGTTTGACGGCAAATCCGATCCGCTGCTCTTAAATCAACAAATGCGAGTCGTACTTGTGCAACAGCGGCACCATGCCGGAGGAGAAGGTGTGGATGGCCTCGCATAACCTCGGGGCGTCGCCGCGGCTACGGTTCATCCGACCGCGCAGGAGGATGAAGGGACTCCACCACGGGGTCGTTTCAAGGAGCCGCTTCATCTGCGGTTCGGGCCACCTCTTCGTTCGGCGCCGCTGTTCGAGCTCGCCGAGTGCCGCCGCACCGGCACCGTGGAGGAATACTCCAACCGGCCCGGAGCCGCCGCCACGGACGGCCGGACGAGGCCCACCGCGCCTCGATTGTACACGGGGCTCCCCGCCGCCCACGCGGTTCGCATCCACCACCCGAGACGCGCTCGGCACCATGAGCCCCGGGGCGCGACAGTGGAGCCGATGGAGAACGCGCAGAGCACCGCCCGCCCCGCCCGCCCTCCACCACGCTGGCCGCGCCAGCCCCGCCACCTCGTGCGCCTCGGGCGCCTCGGCTTCCGCCGCCAGCGCGCCGCCAGGCCGTGGGCGAACCCAACGCCAGCGCGCCTAACCCCGAGGAGATGGCGGATCGGGCGCCGCCAGTGGTCCGTGCTTCAATCGTGAACGAACGGTACACCCGTGGCTACAATCGCCAGCGGCCATTTTCTTCGCCGATGGCGTGGAGGTCGATGATGCCACGAACCCGTGGAGGAGGGTGCAAGCGGATGCCGAGGCACCCCGCTTCTCCTTGCGTGTCGCCGGGGTGGCCGCCGACACCATGCGAGATCACCGTGAACTTGGGACCGCCTCCCCTCCGCCTTACCCTTTGGATTCCGGAGCACCCACAACTCATCTCGGCCGCGGGCGGCGCACCGTTCGGCCGCCTCCCCGGCGCGGCCGCGCTCACGGCCATGGCGCTAACGGCGAACGGATCACCCGCCGCGCTCTCCGAGTCCGCACCTCTCCATGTCGACGGCATCGTCTACCCGCCCGATCTCTTCGTCATGCCCTTGGTCGGCACGACCGCCGTCCCCCGGCACCGGGCCTCGGTGCTCTCGGCCGATCGCCAGGGGACCCGCCCGGGCCGCCGCATGTCGCTCCACCGCGCGGGTCGCCGCGTGACCCGGACGGGGTCTCCAGCAGCAGCCCGGACCGGCCGTCACCGCGTCACACGCCCTCCCGGGACCAGCTCCCTAGAGGCCGCCGCCGCTCGGGGCTCTTCGCAGCCCCGCCGGGCTTGCCCCCCAAGCGCGCCCCACGACCACCGCATCCTCCTCAAGCGCGGCCGACGCGGCCGGTGGTCGCATCGCCCCGTGCGTGCCGGCAGCCCCACAAGGGCGACTGGGCGGTTGTGTGCCGCCATGATTGACCAAGGGATCGTCTTTTGGCGACTCCCCTTCGTCGCCCGGTCCTCCCGGTCAAGCCCGGGCGTCGCGTGGCGCTTCCTGCGTCGACTACTGGGGCACTCAATGCCCTCACCGTCAAAGATGCCTTCCCGATCCCGGTGGTGGAGGAACTCCTCGACGAGCTCCACGGCGCCAAGTACTTCACCAAGCTCGACCTTCGATCCGGGTACCATCAGTGCGCATGCGGCGAAGAGATGTGCACAAGACCGCGTTCGCACCCATGACGGCTGTGCGAGTTCACGGTGATGGCGTTCGGCCTGCGCAACGCCCGCCACGTTCAAGCCACGGATGAATGGCGTGCTCCGCCCATTCCTACGTTAAACCGTCTTTGGTATTCTTTGACGACATTTTGATTTACAGCAAGTCATGGGCCGATCACCTTCGTCATCTCCGAGCGGTTCTCGGCGAGCCGCGCCGCCACCAGCCTCTTCGTCAAAGCGGTCCAAGTGCTCCCGGCGCGTCCTCCGTCGCCTACCTACGGCCACATCATCTCCAGCGGGGGTGGCCATGGATCCGGCCAAGGTGGAGGCCATCCACGGTACCGGCCCGTGCTTTCGGTGCGGGCTGTATCGTGGCTTCCTCGGCCTCGCGGTACTACCGTCGCTTCGTCCTGACTATGGCACGGTGCGCGGCCCGGCCGACCGCCCTCCTCAAGAAGGACGGCTTCATCCGGGATGAGGCGGCGGCGGCCGCGGGCGCTCAAAGTCGCCCGTCTCGTCGGCACCCGTCCTCGCCATGCGGGACTTCACCAAGCCCTTCGTCGTGGAATGCGACGCGTCGGGCTCCCGACTTTGGGGGCGGTCCTGGTTCGGAGGGGCCACCCGTCGCCTTCTTCGATCGGCCCATCGCGCGTCGTCACCGCGCGCTCGCCGCATATGAGCGCGAGCTCACGGGGCTCCCCGGCGGTGCGACACACCGGCGGCCCTACTTGTGGGGCGGCTTCACCGTCAAGACCGACCGCTTCAGCTTGAAGCATCATCCTCGACCAAGCCTCGCCCACGATCCCCTCGCACCATTGGGTCGGCAAGTTGCCGGGTTTTGACTCCACGGTGGAATATCGCTCCGCGCCACGAACATTAATCGCGACGCGGCCGTCTCCGGCGCGACACGGAGAGGCGAACCCGCCGCTATCTCCGCCCCACGCCCGACTTCATCGAGCGCCTCCGCCAGCCCAAGCCACGACCCCCCGCCCTCGTCGCCATCCACGACGACGTCCGCTGGCAGGAAGCGCCGCGGCCTTGGTCCCTTTACACGGGGGCATGGTCGCCTTGAAGGCCGCCTCTACATCCCGTCGGCCCGCCCTGCCAAGGAGATCGTGGCCGCCGTGACACGATGATCGGCCACGAGGGCATGCACGCACACTTCACCGACCGTGACTTTTATTTTCCCAACATGCGTCGTGTGGTGCGAGGATTTCGTCAAGGCGTGCGGTGCGTGCGAAGTTTCAAGTCCGACCACTGCCGCCCGCCGCCTGCTCCGGCCCCTCCCGATCCCCCCCGGGTGTGGTCCGACATCGGCATCGACTTCATCGAGGCGCTGCCCAGCGTGCAAGGCAAGACGGTCATCCTCACCGTCTGCCGACCGTTTCAAACAAATCTTGCCACTTCATCCTCCCGGCACACCCGCATACCCGCGGCGGAATCGGTGGCGCAGCGTTCTTTCTTTGAGTCGTGCGGCTCCATGGAGTTCCGCGATCCATCGTCTCGGACCCGCGACCCCATCTTCACCGGTTTTGGAGTGAATTGATCGACGACTCGGGCTCAAGCTGTTCATGTCTTGGCCTTCCACCCCTGACGGATGGGCGTCGGAGGCCGCCAACCGCGTCATCGCCATGTACTGCGCTGCTTCACCGGCGACCGCCCCGACGTGGGTCTCCGGTGGCTTCCGTGGGGGGAAAGTACACCTTACAACACGGCCTACCCGGTCGTCCCTCCGCGACACTCGTTTAGCGTGGTGTACGGTCGCGACCCGCCCACCATTCCGCTTCCTCACGAGCGGGCGACACGCGGGTACCGTCGCGAAGGAGATGGCGGAGCGCGCATCCTTCCTCGGCGACGTTGATGCCTGCAGGCGGGCTCAAGACCCCGAAGGTTGCGTCTATGACCAGCACCACCGGAAGTGTCCTACCGGGTGGGAGACCCGGGCGCTCCTGCGGCTTCTCGGCGCCAAGCTGCCTCCTTGCCCGTGCACCTTCCTCGGGAAGCCAAGCCGCGCTATGTGGGGCCGTGTCGGGTGCGGAGGTCGCCAACGACGCGGCTGCAATGACTACAGCCCACCCCGTGCGCCCGGGGATCCATGATGTCTTCCACGCCATGCTCGCGCTCGCCGGTACCCGCCCGCTGATCCCCGCGCTTAGAACACCATCAATGGCGCGGGCGGTGTTATGCGCTCTGGCGCTGCGTCCTCGGCGGCCGGCGGCAAGGGGTGTGCGTCGGTGTTGGTCCAATGGCAAGCGGCGAAGCGGCGCGACGTGGGAGGACCTCGGCGACTTCGCCGCCTCGCTTTCCGCCTTTCGGCTTCGAGGACGAGGCCGCCTTTCAGGCGGGAGAGATGTCATGTCGGCCAACCGTATGTCCGGGCGTGGCCGGGCGTGACATCCGGCGCCGCAGCTGAGCGCACGGGTCGGGCAGCAGCGGAGCGCGGGTGCATCGAGCGCAGCTGATCAGGTGGAGGAGCCGGCATGCAGTGGCTAAAATGGAAACAGGTTGTTAGGCAAGTCCTAGAATTAAGGAGAGTTTCTCCATTTGTTTAGGCCATAGGCCATATAACCCCTTTGTACTCGGCACTATTGAGATTAAGAAAGAACTATTCCCTAATTTCCCTCTCTTCTGTTAAGCCTTCGTTAGGGGAATAACCCCATCGAAGAAGACGGCCGACGGCTACGAACTACGTAGCCGCGGTCCGGCGAGTCGAGGGTTCCAGGACCTTGACATGATGTGTGAGCTTTATAATTGTTTTTCATGTACTGGTGGTTGAACATGCCACTGTTTGCTTTGGCAAGCAAATAAACGCATAACTCTTGAATCATTGGCTTGGTTGACTTCCTGTTTGGAATATGGAAATTTCATATCTCATGGGACTTGGGCTTGATGTCACTCTAGATCGAATTCCATTTTCCCTAGATTTATATTTGCATAGCAGAACACTTTTCACTTTATAGTCATTGTTCTCTATTGCTTTTGTTTCTTTTGAACAGGTTATCTTATCTGCTTTTGTTTCTTGAACACATCTTACCTGTCAAATAACTCATAACTGATTTGATAAATTCAGGTTGTTCGCTACCAATTTGCACGCATTGTATTGCTGTTTTTCAAGTACATGGTAGTGGCTCCTTTGGTAAAAGGGGTCTCGTTTTTGATTTATAATACATGTAGTTAGAATTTAGCACTAGCAGGTTGACCGCAATTTGCTATAGCTGGTTCCTTTGGGTTTGTTTCTACAGCTAAGTGAATGGAATTAATAATGAAGGCAAACGAGCTATCTGATTTGATAAATTGTGAGTCAAACAGATTAAAGGGATCAAGGTCACCATGGAACATATATAACTTTGTTTTACATACATACTATATATTTTTTTTTTTCTTGCACGGCTTTCAAAGTAGTACCTTTACAGGTTTTTTTTGCCAAAAAAGTCTTGTGTTTATTGCAATATAGGTGGAAAAAAATCGGATCCTTCCATTCCAAACGTAAGATGTTTTCCATCCAAAGTCAAATTTCCCTAAGTTTGACTCGGGCTGTTGGACACTTCTTTGGTGATGCCACTGGCGGAGATATGATAATCGTGTCACTTGCTCCAGAGTACTGTTACTAATGAACGTGGTTAGTGTTTGTCGTCTACCCATTTGTCGCTACAAATATGATTACTTCGTTTAGAAGCCTTGTTGTTGCATATTCAAGAATGCTTATCTTAGCTGCTTTTAGTGGTTTTTCGTTTCATAGATTTGTGTAGTTATATTTATGTTTTATCTATATATTGAGTAGAGAACTTAACTAGAGATCCAATCACTTCAATTTCTAAGTTGCTACGATTATTTGTGGGGCAAGAAGAGAGGCACAGAAGAAAACAGGATGTTTGCTTGGACATAAGGGACTTGTACCTGAAAAAGTAAGGATTCAGTTCAAGTTCTGTAGCGATCCCCAAAACTGTAAGGATTTCGTTGAGCCTAAAGCTCTGCTCTGTGGATCTGGAATCCACTGTCTATTTGAATAGTTCTTACTCTTTCTATCCTAGTAGAATATAGGGTATCCTGAGATTTTAGGACATATTAACAGTAGGTGTGCACATGAATGATGCCATTTCAAACTGGGTTGTAGGATTAAGTTCACCTAGAATCTTTTATAATGGGTTAAGACGAATTTTAAACACTTGATACTTCCTATTTTAGGACCGAGGGATGGATAGAGTCATAGTTGAGCAGCAGGCCTCATGAGTGTCGCAACACGCAACAACTGAACATAGCCAGAGTATGAGCTTAGCATTTGGTCAGTTAATTGTTCTGGTCTATCTCATTGGCTTTGGCAGCAGCATGCGTAATCAGCCAAAGCATTCAGCAGTCCACACTCAGTTAGGCAGAGAGAAAGATTCATATGCTAAAATACAGCTGGAGCAAGAATATTAGCATTTTTTAGATTAAGGAAAAATTTTCCGGTCTCAGCTTATCAATGTTTGAAAGCAGCAAGAATATTAGCATAACAGAAGACTCCAAACTTACAAAATTGTTGTCAAATGTTGTAGGTTTGGCAGGTGAGACTTTGGGGCATCCGTCGATTAGCGAGCGGGCTGCGCGGAGGAACGTGGAAACTGGATTTCAAACACGGAATTGTAGGCGCCGTGTGTATCGTATCTGTATTGTACGTGCGGTCAAATGCGTGCGAGTGCGGGGGTGCTGGTCAATGGAACAGAGATTAATGCTGCCCGTGCGCTGCAGCTGGTGCCTGTTCAGAAAAAAAATGCAAATATTAACCCTGGCGCTTAGTACTATGAGGTGCGTTAATGCGTGGTCAGACAGATCCATCGTTTGATGAGTCGGCAAACTTTGCGCCCATTCCGCACGTTGATTTTTTTTTCATGTTTTTTTTTAGGAATCCATGAATTTTTTTCTTATAAAAACACACTGATTTTCATGAAATATCTACTGTAGGAGTATATGTTTCTATCTAATTTCTATAAAATTCTTACTAGCTGCATCTTGACAGTTAATGGCAATATTAATACCTTTCTATACATATGATGTTAAATTTTAAAAAATGTAACCTAGTACTATTGTGTGGCATTGCCAAAAATGTGCCCGGAAGCGAATGCTATAGTGCATGAGTGCGACGCACCAGACTTTTGGTTCGACGAACTTTGAACGAAACCATTAACTCCGTCACTGTCTACTCTATTTTTTGCTAGTAGTGTTAATATTTGTTTTAGAGACGGGAAAGTGATTTATAGTGTTAATAGTGCCGTACAATGACGCTGGCGGGATGAATTGAACCGTAAATCCGCACAGGCACAGCATTTTGATTTCAGAGGAGATTGACGAATCCAACCATTGATGAACGGTGCAGGGTGCTGCGGCCGTAGGAAAAACGCAGACGCAACGCGGTCAGGCTCATGCATGGCCCAGAAAGCTGTCATCCCCGATCCGCCACCAGCAGTCGCAGACGCCGAGACAAAAGGCACATTGAATGTCCGGTTCAGGTGGCCGGTAGCCATCGATGTGACAAGGACATGGCGTCGCTGCCCTGCCCTGCCCTGCCTGGTGGGCGCAGGAGGACCGCTAGCTTGCGTCTGCCACGACAAGCTTCATTTGAAACAACGAAGCTGGAACCTCTAAAAAATAGTAGTAATGGTTAATTAGCTAGTACTAGGCTACGGTTTAAACACCAGCAAGTCTGTTCATGAGAAACTACTGTAACATTTCCTTGTACAGAAGTTTAAACACCAAACTGGAACCTCTGTTCATGAGAAACGACTCTACATTGTGATGAGCTACCCTTTGTGCTACCCACATCGACACATGTCTCTCCTTCAGGTAGGCAAAGCATAACGACTATTGGCTAGTTCGATGTTGTCTGCTCAGCTGGTCGGTGAACCAGACACCTGCCAAAGCCGCGAGCACATGAAGGCACGCACGCACCTGCACAGAAACATGGACAAATACTTTACTACATCCGACGATCCAAACTGATAGCTATGCTCTGTTACATTACACCAGTAGTAGCTCAGACAAACAGAGTAGCAATCGAAACGCACGACGGAGAGAGAGAGAGAGAGAGAGAGAGAGAGACAGAGAAGGGTGAAATTAAGGAGAAAAAAGAATGGTTAATTACGAGTAACAATGAGACGGTGTCCCTACGTGTTTAAGCTACGGTTTGCAGATGACCACGAAGCACGGGAGCAGCGCCCTCGGGTTCAGCAGGTACAGCTCCTCGATGTTGGAGTAGGGGCCCACCTTGCCGGCGAGCGAGTCGAAGCCCGTCTGCCCCACGAACTCCTTGAGGTTGTCCAGCGGCTTGTGCACGCGGCCGGCGATGACCCTGCACACCAGCAGCGCCCCCGCGCGGCGCTGCGGCTGCTGGTCAGCTCCGTCGTCGGGGGCCGGCGCCTGATGGACTCGAACGCGCGGCCGCTGGTGGACGTGGTGAACACGCCCACGCCGGCCTTGCCTTCCTTCTTGGCGGAGAAGCCGTGCCGGATGATGCGGCACACGGCGCACTTGTCGGACGCGCAGAGGCTGGTGGAGCCGGAGCCGCCGAGCCCGCACGAGAGCGTGGCGCCGTGGAAGCGCAGCAGCTCGTTGCCGTCGGCGAGGCAGCGCGGGTGCTTCTTGGGCAGCTTTGCCGCCTTGAGCTTCACGGCCTCGCGGTACTCCTCGAAGCGGGACAGCGTGCGCTGCGTGTTGTGCACCTTGAACACCCGCTCGATCCGAACGCAGCTGCTCTCCGACTTGAGCAGGCTCGTCCGGCAGATGATCTCCACGATCTTCCGCGACGAGTCCCTTCCAACAGCTCCGTCACTGCACATGCAAAGTGGCCGGCTCAGCTATCAGTTGCATTGCGTGAGCAGTAAAAGAAATTCTTCTGGAAAATCTAGGGAGTCAGCCATTGGCTACGGAACGCAGAATCCACCGGAATCTGATGCTACAGGCTCGCAGTTATTGAAAAAAAAGTTGGAACCGTGGATTCGCAAAAAGCAGGCCTTTGGATGAACATGGCGGTGAACCTTGCCGGGCTCTGCCTGTACCAGGTGGTAGTTGCAAACTTTTTGCGCAAAAAAGAAGCGGCCGGCACTAACTAAAAGTGCCACCGCCCACCGTCCACCGCCCGGAGGCGTCAAGATCCACGGGGAGAGGAGGAGGACTGACTGTGTCTGTACTATGAAAAGGTAGCTGATGTGTACGGTGGGAGATGCAAGCAACGCAGCGGTCACCTGCATGCTTGGAGAGGTGGTGCGCCTCCAGCGCCTCCCACTTGCTGAACTGCTCGCCGCACCTGTGGCAGCTGAGCCCGCCGCCGGAGCCCTTTGCCGGCGCCGTGCTTGGGGTTTTCATCGCAGGACGCGCGGTGTCCGTTCCCGTTCGCCACGGAGCCGTTCCTCTCGAGCAGCACGTTCGGGGACCTCGGCGGCGTGCAGCGCACGCCGCCGCCCCGCACGGAGCTGCTATACGGCAGGCCGCCGCCGTGTCCTCCGCCTCCGCCTCCGGCCGCCCACGCGGGGCCCGGCGTGCCGGGGCGCAGCGTGCCGACGAACGACGACACGACGCCGCCACCGGTCCCACCGTCGGCGCCGGCGCCGGCGTGCCGGCCCCGACCCCGACCCTCGACGGCCGCAAGCCCCCGCAGCCGCCGAATCCGGTGATCTTGAGCTCGCAGCGTGAGTTGGTGCTGAGCACGACCTCGTGCGCGATGGGGTTGAGGAACTCGCTGCTTCCGATCGACCGCGGGCTGCAGCTGCTGGGTGGCTGCCCCGGGTGGCGCTTGCTCCCGTGGATCACGTCCCGGAGGTTGGCGATGGAGCGCGAGCAACCCGACCGCGTGGCGCGCGGCTTGGTCACGATCGAAGACAGGTGGCCGTGGCCGCTGTTGATGGCCGCGCCTCCGGCCGTGACGGGACCGGACTTGGCGCGCGGCACGTGGACCTCCGACGGCTCGGAGCGGCAGTGCAGCGACCGCTTGAGCGCGAACCACACCGTCGGCGGAGGCGCCTTCGCCCCTGCGCCGCGGCCTTGTCCCCCTCGGCCCGCGCAGGCGCAACACCGCCACCCCCCCTACCGCCACCCCGGAGGGAAGCAGATGCAGCGCTCCTGCGCCTCCTCCGCTCGCCCATGGCGTCGCGTGCGTAGCTGAGCCGCGTCGCTCGGGTGGCTGGTCAGTGTAGCGGGCGGGCGCGGCAGAGCGGCATCCCAAGGAAAGCGAGAGTGAGGCAGACGGACCGGCAATTAAACGCTGGGCGGAGGGGCCGGGCGGGGAGTAATGGCGCACCACCAAACCAGACTGCTCGGCTCGGGTCGGGTTGGGGTGGGCTCTGCCGCTCTGGCTCTACGCTGCTGCGGCTGTGTTGCCCGTGTTGCCCGCGAGACCGAGCCTGACGAGCTGAATGAATAGTTTAGGAGGAGACGAGAGCGGTGGGTGTTTGCAAGCGACCTGTGACTCGGCGGGGCTCACGCTCACGCTCACCACCAGCTCGACAGCGAGGTTAGTTCCGCTTCGCCGGCAGGGTTGCTGCTGGCCAACCATACAAAACCGATACAACGGGGACCATGGCCGACACGTAAGAACAAATCTTCAGCTGTAACGAGGAGGAGGCGGGCGGGACCGCCGCGGGCTGAGGCGCGCGCTCAGAGACATGGGACCTCGCGGCGGCGGGGAGGCCGTGATTGCGAGGAATGGCGACCGAACGAGATCGCTCAGACCGTGATGGGAGTACGGACACAACGGACAGACAGGTGCGCCTGCCCTGCGTGTGTGCGCGCCCGTAGCCAAAGCCAGGACTTGTTGTTGCCATGGTGTTCGCCGATGCTGTTTGATGATGGGGAGATCCGTGGATGACGCTGACGATTTTTTTTCTCTGTAATATATTCTGGTGTGCTCCTATGAGCTCGTCGTGCATTGATCGTTTTTATTTATTTTTGAAACGGTGTACATTGATCAATTGATTGCGTTACTACTGATATTTCAGTGATAACTGTATGTTGATTGTTACTGCTTAAAATATGCAAAACGCGGGTCAAGTCTTCTCCTAATTAAGTACTACGGAGTACTATCAACGTTCGAAAGACAGTGTCATCAGGGCTCTAACGCGTCCATAAATGCGCTTTCACTGCCCTGCCTAGGTTCGCTAAACAAACACGTCCCTGTGCTGTGTTTGTGTTTGGTCACCGCATTTGCTCCCGCGATTCCGCTACAGGCCAATACTGTACAGTGTACAGCGAGTTTGCCAGCCAAGACCCCAGTTCCAGGAAATCAGCTACGGAGTATACCCGTAGAGCAATGCAAGTGTCATGCCAAACCAGCGTCTGTACACGACGGAGTACGGCCAGTATATACGCGTGTCCCTACTGCTAATCCGAGAAAACGTCAGGCTGGTTGGGCGGCTCCAACGAAACCGAAGAACTATCATTCGCGGCAGTAGCCTTTGAGTGCGTAGCAGATACTACGGAGTACACGCACCGTAGTAGTAAAGTATTTGAAACTGGATTTTGTCCGGGCGAGAGACGCCATCATTGTGTTGGGTGTGTGTTGTTGAGCCAACGACAGATGCTGCAGTTTCGTCTTCGTGCATGCCATTGCCATGTTCCGTGCCCAACTGTTTTGCCTTAACTCACAGTTCGATCAATCTCGTACTGCGAGTAATAAATCCAGCACCCACTTGCCGCTGGAAGGATCAATACGAGTAGTACGAGACGGGCGAAACCTGAGACGCATAAAAGGTCTGGTTGGTTTGAGAGGCCGTCAACGGCAGCTCGTCACCAACCGTTCTCCCCTCCGATAGATAGGAGCCTCAATGATCGGTCAGTGATTATTGACCCTCGTCGATCAAAATGGCTGCTGCATGCCATGGGTGAGTCATATTGAGGTGCCAAACTGACACTTGTGACTTGATAGAGCTGGGCCAGCTTTTTTTTTAGGACAAAGCAAAGAAGGTACCTTAGGTGGGTTAGTTAGCCTTATCGGCAGTTCAATGCGTGCCTGCATTTCCAGTACTACACATGGCTCATGGCTTCGCAGACACTTGGCACTATTTGCAGGTTAATAGTCATGCATGCCAGAACTATTCCTTCTTGTTACTGTAGTGCTGCCGCCAACGTGGAGTAAAAACCCAAGCAAAGCGACGGCCCATTGATTTGAAGCGAGTGAAATGAATGAATGAATGGAAGAGAAAACTAAACCATACATGTTTCGAGCCCAGCCCAAAGCCGACGAGCTCGGCCTGGCCCGTCTATATATCGTGAGAAAAAACGGAAGGTACGTGTGGATCGGTGGATGTTTCCAATTGGTAAACTACAACTCAAAGACCCCTGACATGGAGCAGCAGCAACAAGAAAAAACTATTTTTACTCAAAAAAAAACAAAAAAAACTATTTCTCACACAGTGAGCTTGATTAGTAGGACTAAATGTGAGTATCGGTAATGTGATATATTTTGTTTTCTTAATACAAATATTTTATTAATTGTTAGTACAGATATGATAATTTGAATAATAATGCGTTACCAAAGTGACGTGATTAATAGGATTGACTATTAATGAATGTTGGTAAGGTGATATTAATACATCGATCAAACTGACTCCTAACATCGTTACTGTATATAGTATTTTGGTACACAAAGTGAGGTCGTTAATAGGCCTTTTCTAATATATTTTTATTTTATTAATAATAACAACTAACTGAGAACGTCTCCACTCGGATCGATTA